>CM038471.1:21807923-21965546 GCA_021464415.1 Lonicera japonica
TTTTTTTTTTTGCTGAGAAGTTGAGCAGCTCTTCGTAAAGTTGAATAGTTCTTCGTGAACAAGGTATTACTTTCTTCTCATGCTATGTTTTTTTTGCGTATATTTTTTTGTATATTTGCTATATGCCATGTTGTTATCATGTATTAATATACAACAATTAGGAGAATCAAACATGTATAGTAGTATTTATATATAGATATATATATATATATATTGTTCAAAAATAAAAATAAAAACTTGTTTTTTGATGAAGTATTGTTAAAAAAAAAAACTTGTTTTCGATGAAGGTAAAATTGTTCAAAAAATTTTAAAAAAAATAAATAAATTGTTATTGATGAAGTAAAATTGTTTTAAAAAAAATGTTTTTAAAAAAAACTGTTTTTAAAAAACTTGTTTCACATTTTTTTTTATTCCACTCCAATATCAAATGAAATAAAACAAATGAAAAAAACACATTTTTTTTAAAACATATCTTAAATTCCATGTAAAAAAGATACAACTTCCATGAAAAAAGTTCAAGTTCCATGGAAAATAATAGCTATTAAACAACAAAAGTTGAAAAAAGTTACAATTACCATAGAAAATAATATCTATCAAACATTAAAAGATGGAAAAATACACTATTTTTCGGGTACAAATCTATTTATAATAAGCTATTCGAAACCTCTTTATTTATTTGTTCAATTCCATTCGATTACATGTGGTCCTTTCAAATCTTATAAATTCTTTATGATATAGTCTTTTAAAATCCAAAAAAAAAAAATCCTAGTATAAAAAATCTGATAAGTCATTACATTCAATAGTCTTTTAAAATCCAGTGAATTTATTTATCCCAAAATAATTTTTTAAAATCTCAATTGAATACACCCCCTTAGTATACATAGATTAGTGAGTAATTATAATTAACCATTAATCTTCCTCCTCCTCCTTCTGCTTCTTCTCAACAATGATTTCTAAAATTTTACATTCATTTACCCTTAGGCCTTGTTTGGTTCACGGAAAGGAAATCAATTCCCTTATCTTTCCCATGGAAGTGGGAAACTAGCTTTCCAGTCAAATTTTCTTTCTTGTGTTTGGTAAAGCATGTAAAGTATTTAGGTAAAGGTATTATTGTCTAAAATTTTTATAATAAATGCTTTGAAATCACATGGAAAAATCAATCCCATGTGTTTTGAGAGGAATGGTTTTACTTCTACTTTCCTCTCTCTCGAGAAAGTGTTTTCGGAATTTGTACTTACCAAACAAAAATGAACGACTTTCCCTCCCCGAGTACTAAAATCCGTAAACCAAACGAGGCCTTAATGCAACACAATCTAATTATAATTAATCATTAATTCTTCTCCTTCTTCTTCTCAACAATGGATTTTAAATTTTTGCATACATCTACCCTTAATGCAACACAAAGAAATTCTAAGTTATAGAGAATGGTAGAGAAGAAATAATTGAAGGTTCTTATTCATTTTGTTTTCTTAACATGTTGGAGAGTTAATAAAATTATTCAACCATTGACTCAGTTTTTTTGTGACTATTTTTTTATTCAACACTGATATTTGTTAAAGACGAAGCAAAAAAGGTTTAGAGAGAGAAAGTCTAGAGAGATAAATTACACTATTTTGGCTAATGTCGGTTCCCTATGACCGAAATTCATCAAACTCCTCGGTCCCTTACAACCAAGGTCTCCTCGTATTATATTTTAGCTCTCAGGACTACATCAGCCTCTAACAACCGAGTATTGAGAATAATTTGTGTTCCCTATGACTGAGTTTCAACTACTTTCTCGGTCCCTCACAACCAAGGTATTCTGGACTATATTTTCAACTCTCGGGACCTTACATCGATTTCTAACAACCGAGTATTTTGGATAATTTTGGTTTCCTAAGACCGAAATTCATCGAATTGCTCAATCTCCTAGGACCGAAGTTGTCTGGAATATAATCAAATTACTCAAAGAAATCAAATTTAATCAAAAAAAATAAAATTGGATAATGGTCGGCTGTGATCGAATTTAATCAAGTTACTAAAAATTGTTGTCATTCATATAAAAAAAATTAAATCCTTAAAATTTCATGAAAATCAAAAAATTACATCGTTCGAACTTTGAATTCGGAGGCTCTAATTCAATTATATGCTCATTAAACATGTGAACACATTTTGAATTTTGGGATATTCCTGCACATAAAAAAATCTAGTAAATTTTCACGTGACTAATATATAGTTGATATGTATCAATACCTCAGTTCCTAAGGACTGAGGTATTTGGAGAAAAATATAACCCTTTAGAATTTTTTTTCACTACCTCGACCCCTAAGAGACGAGTAATAGGCATGTATTAGACTATTACGGACCGAGAAAAATGATAAATATTGGTTTTGTAGAAACGAAATATTATTCTCCTTCACGTCTCCATATGACACATTTAGTTACCGGAAACCGAATAAGTGCTCCAATTTCGGTTTCCCGTAACCGAGGTAACTTGTTCTGATGTTCTAATTTGTTTTGTTGGTACACCTTTTTTTATATTAACTAAATAAAATAAACATTAAACATAATAAAAACAAACATATCTCTCATTCATTAGGTTTTTCTACCTTGATAATCCTTGATTCGCTCTTCTCTACCATTCTCTACAATTTAAGGGTTTTTTTTGTGTCACATCAATGGAGATTTTGTGTGTTTTTGTGAGTTACTTTTAGATTTTTGTTGGCTTTTGAAATGAACTGAATGAGATAGAATGGGTTAATTAAATTTGAATTTTTGTTAATTATTAACCATTGAGTAAAAATTATATAGAAGAAGAAGAAGAAGATGATGATGATGATGATGATGATGATGATGATGATGAATAGTAATTAATGTTAATAAGTGATTAGTTTGTTGAAAATGATTAATTGGGTAGGGTGGAAATAGAAGTTTAGACTTTTTTTTTTAGTTGGAGTAAAAGCAAGAAGTTTGTGGGGTGATAATAACACCACCCAAAAAAAATTAATAATGACACAATGGTCTATATATAAAATAAAGATGGATTTGATACTAGTAATTTATGTTGATTCTCGGAACGAGGGGGGGGGGGGGGGAGCCATGTAGTAATCAATTGACTGACACGATTCCAACATTGAAAATGTTTGATTCCGACTATAAAAACAGACCAACAACTCTTTCCACTTTTTATTTCTTTTATTTCTTTTAACACAAAAAAATTATTAATACTCCGATATTATATTAATAAAAAAATTTATTATGGACAATGAGGTTAGATATAATGTGGAAATAATATTTAATAGCGAAGATTGATTATATATATTAAGAGCATCTTCGACAAGGTCGTGTAAAATTATTGTGTAAATCTTATATGTCAAGTAAGTTTTACACAAACCTATTTACTCTCCAACAGTCAATATTAATACTTATGTGTAAAAAGAATTGGTTCAACAAAAAAAAAGTCACCTAAAAACAAGAAACTACACAAATGATGAGAGATAATTAGTGGGTGGAGAGAGAATGTGAGTGGTATAAGAGTTAATGATGAGAGAGAATGAGTTGGCAGAGAGAATCTTACTTGGCTGTGTAAATTGGATGTTCAAATATACAAGAGCTTAGTAGACCTTGATTTTGCACAACTATTGGAGTAAATAAAAAATTACACAATGTATAAATGTAACATAATGTTGAGTTGACTATTTTTACACAGCTCCATCGGAGATGCTCTAACTAAATATAATGTGAATTTTTAGATTAAAGGACTTTTAAATAAAAAAATATGGTCAAACTTTGTGTTTTATAATACAGATAATACAGTATCACACGTTCTGTTTTAAATAATCATTTATAGTCTTAGATTAGATGAGTTATTTTTGGTCAAATATAATGTTTTATGATATAGATTGATAAATAATTAATTTTAGCTCTTAAATATAAATTTTCCTCTCATAATTATAACATAAAAGCAATATCTCACTCACACACAAACGCATACACCTAAGTTTATAGTCTTTTCCACGGTTTTTCTCTCATCAACCTTTTACAACCTTTTAAAATAGGGTTAATTACAAGAAAGGTCAATGTATTTCCACCCATTTTACACTTTGGTCATGGTATAATTTTTTTGACAAAAGTGATAATATACTTTCTCTTTGTTTTCATTTTGATCATTCCATCTGCTCTAAGTCAGAATCCAAATCATACATCATATAATGCAACGGTCAGCCCCAAATTAAACACACATTTTCAATTTGAAGAAGAGGAACCCTAGTTCAAATGGAGAAAAGGAAAGAAGAAGAACACTAGCTTGATTCAACAGAAATCAAAAGGAACCTAGCTTGATTAGCACAAATTCAAGCTCACTGAAGAATCAATCGATTCCCCCTACCCCAACCACACCAACCACAGTTGGCTTGGTGTAACGCTTCCCGCTTTTCTGACTTACCCGTCGCTCCTTCTACGCACTTGATCAAAATCTTTCACCCCGTCTGCAATCTCCCTTATCTCAAGTTAGCCACTTCATTCACCCTGCTTCAATCACAACTAAAGACACTTCCACAGGATCGTGAACATTTGGAACCTTAGTTCTTAAATTTGAAGAACAATAGGATCTCCTATGGCATATAAACAAAACCTAGGTGGTATCTCAAAAACTTACAAAAATTGATTCTAGTGTTTAGATAGTTTTTGTCTTAAAAAACTCTTTAGAATAATGTATTTTTAACCATAAACAGTGCCATATATTTATAGAAAAAGTATTGAGTCAAAATCTTTTTCAGAATAGGTTAAAAATATGATAAAAAAATGTGCCCCATTAATTATGCACGGGACAGGTACAAAGAGTAAAATTGTGTACCGGTACAAATACTTGGATTTTAATTCTATGTCAAAATTAACCGTCGGATCGGTACACATTATAGATAGGTGTACTAGTCCACCTTAAATGTATTGCCTTATTATTCATTCTCCGATATGCTTATACGTGGACGTAAGAGAATTAATGGGATTGGACCAAAAATCATTCATACTAAAATAAATTTGACTTAAAAACTTTTAATTTCGAATATAACGCTCAACCACCACCTATATTTTGAATCAAACATAAAATCAACTTAACTTAGGTTCTGAATTATGTACGATGAATTCAGTAAGTTCGGCGAGTTTTCGTTAATTGTCGCATCTTCAAATCTTCAATTTGACACAAATAATTACAACAAAAAAAGTATTTTTAGCATCGGAATCAAGCCAACTAAAACTAAAAACCTAACATTTAAAAAGTAGAGGATTTACAATATCACTTATTTAACTTTGTCATCAGACATGGACAATACCTAGTATATGATATGGTAATGTCAATTTTATATTAGGTTGTCTTCGACGGCTTGTCTATGAGGGTGCCTATGGATGGTAAATAGTCCAGAAAAAAAAAAAAAAAAAACCTATATTGGCTTGTGCAATAAACATGCCATTGTGAATATAACATGGCAATGTAATTATAGATGGCCTCATAGACAATTTGCAGATGATGTTCCACTATAAAATGGGACCCACACCTCTTTTGACTCTTTTTTTTTATATTATTATATATATGATTTTTTATTGCATATGTGAAAATAAACAAGAACAATTGTTTAAAGTCTAAAATAATTTAGCTTTATTTCTTCGACAAAAATAAGTTTGCTTGTAAATTGTTTGAATTATTTGAGATTACATTCGAAGAATTACAAGTAAACCAAGTGATTGAAGCGGCGCATTGAAGGATTACATCGAGATAGGTAAGTATTGGCATTTCAATTTAATTTCTTAGGTGGTGTTTCATAAAAACCTTTTAGGTCGAATTATTTTTTTAATTTTTTTTAGGTTTTTCTCGCATCCGTAAGATTTTGGCTAACTGAAGTAATGAGAAAATTCTTGTATTATGTTCTTAATATGTTCCTAAAGTTGTCTTGAAAATTTAAGTCGAATTAAAACTTAAACGAATTTAATAAAACAAAGAACAAAAAGAATTGAAAAGGAAAATATTTAAATATATATATAATTAAAATAAAAAAAAAGTTCGAAAAATTCAAAATCCCATCTTAAAAAAAAGAAAAAAGAAAAAAAAGAGCCAAGCCACGTCACTTCCTTTTGGTTTAAGTTAAGCGTGTGGCTACTTTTCCGTTTTTAAGAATAAAGTGTGGACCGTGTGGCTAGCTTTTAATGGGACAAACCCGTCGCAAAAATGTATTGGTTAACAGTGGCGGACCTATAAATTTAATTAATAGAGGACAATATTTAAAATATACAAAAATATATTTAAAGTCATAAAATTTAATTACAATTATAATTGCATTAATAGTAATACTTGATATACCTAAATTTTTTAAATATTTAATGTTTATAAATTACAATAAAATTCTACATGTTTTTATATTTAACGTCCATTAACATTGTTTTCAATAAAAGACAAAAAATAATTAAATAACTCTCTTTCTATTTAAGAAAATTAATCAAAAATATATTAAACAAAATGCTTTTGGCCCACCGGTTGCTAAAGTAATAAAGTGATTAGAAAACTAGACAACTAGTTAATTTTCTTGACAATTTCGAAAAAAAAGTAATAAGTAGTTTCATAAGATATTCTTTAACTTCTTTTTTCTTTTATGAAAAAAAATTCTTATCTACCATATAAATAATAAATTTCATGAATAAAAAGGATAATTTAATATCCGTCCAAATAGAAGCCTTATTTTTAATTATTTTTGCAACTGTGCAAAGTGTGAATGAGTAATCAAACGTACTATTCGTAGAAAAGATAATTTAATACACTTAATATAACTAATATTTTATATTAAAGGTTTAGACCTAAATCACCAAATATTAAGAATGAGTCCTTCGAGAGAAAGCAACTGAGAATGGAGAAAAAAATATGAAAGATGGACGAGTGTAAGGTCTAGCAGTGGGTGTAGGTGTAGGTAAGTTTGATATTTTAAAGTGGAAATTTTCTAATGACTCTTAAATTAAGTTTTGTCCCTTACACGTAGATACCCTAAAGTATAAATTCATGTACATAAGTCCTTATATATATTTATATATATTTTTTAAATTACCTCATATGTAGTAAAAACAATTGGAATCCAATGAAGGACAATTGACCCCCCTTCCTCCCATGGAGGGACACGCCTGTTGGTTAGTGTGGTCTTTGCTTGAAACATTGATCAATGCCTTTTTTAATGCACCACTTAGACTTTGTTTAAGAAAACACATCACTTTATCTATTAATTTGATCATTTAAGTTGATATATGTAATATTACTCATTTTTTTTACTAACTACTTCCAAGGTCATACTTGACTTTTGTATTATTTAAAGCCAACGTGTCAAATTTATATTTTATCACAAAAAGTCAATTTCAACACAATTATTAATAAAACATATTTATTATTGTAACATTTATCCATTTTATATTAAAAATACGAACCTTATTTCAACCGTTTGAAATTAAGTCAAACTTTTAAAATATCTATTTTTATCAATGCGATTTTCTTTTTTCATAAAAATTTTACGAACATACTCAAACTCTCAATCCTAAAGACAAAGCACTCAAAATTAATTAGTAGACCATCATTCATTTTTGTTATATTTTTCTTTTTAACTAAAGTGTATGGTGATCCATGCATGACAAGAACCATATAAGCTAACAATTAACGATAAAATCAGACCGTGAGACTTTTGATTTTTAAAAAAGTAATTTTTAAGCCTAGTATTGCTACTGCATGATAAAAACAAAACAAGTTTTACAAACTTTAGTAAAAATCAATAGTCCAACACAAGTTTAAGTTTTGGATGGGTTTGAACGTGATTCAAAGTAAATTCAACTTAGAACAGGTCCCAAAAACCAAAACCGACACTTTCGGCACTTGCGAATTTCCGTTCTAAAATAGCGCTGATACTAACTAATTCAGTTAGATATCTAACCAAACCAATTATAGACTATAAATCACTCTCAAATTAGCCTAACTAGAGTTTTAATGGAAAAATCTTAAAATTGACAGTTTTCAGTTCTTAATCTAATGAAATTTTGTGTAAAACTTACAAAAATATATTTGGGAGCATCAAATGATAAGATATCACCCAAAATCAATAAGTGGTCTTTATCCAATGAGAAACACAAGACAAACACGCAATTGGTTCGCATTCAAAGCAGAAATTTCACATTATTTCACAACGGATTTAGCTCAACATGGATGAATTAAACATGCAAGACTTATTGAAAAACATGGAAATTAATAGCCACACAATTTATCAATGACTAATCAAATTCCATGATTCGTATTCGAACAACTACGATTTACAATGAAAAATAATAAATTAAGGGTTTTAGTGATAACCAAAAACCAAACGCAGATAAATCAAATGAAATAGAGCATAAACCCTATGATTTATGAAAAATCAGTAGGTATTCATGCTCATGAAATTCATACATAAACGATAAAAACATTCAACAACAATTTAAGATCTAATGCAAAAATACGTAGAAACCGAATACTTATCGAGATTTAAATCGAAATAGCTTAGAAGTCATGAACAACCATCTAATCATCCATATATACACTAAATCAATAGCTTCCATTCATGCATTCATATCAACAAAAACAAAGAGCATTCAACAAGATATAAACATTAATCAAAAGGAAGAAAAAAACTATGAACTATGGTTTACCGGTACAAATTTAAGATTTGAATTGAAAAACAGTAATATAAGAACTTCGAATTTTGTTACAATGCCTCTTCTAAACTCTAATATCACTATTGAATGTAAATTGAATAAGTTTGAAAAAAAAATAGCCAAAAGAAACTATCATCGAGAGCTGTGTAAAACCTCCCAAGTGAATGTCAATAATTTCTTATTTAAGTCCTATAAGAATTATTCTTTTATTCTCATTTCCCTAGCTTGAGTGTTGTCGGAGGTACGCTTCCATGTGTGTGTCCTATGATTGTGGTTGGTTTTTCCTCTACTGGGGGTTTGGCAATGGCGGATGGATTCCTTCGGGTGACGGCACTGATAACGTTGGCTTTAATGAGGCATATGTGAGTTGTGAGATCAGATGGAGTATTTTCGGGGACCCGTTTGGGTTGTAAAAACTATATAGATATTCATGCTTTGATCCATCATATTTTATTAGAGTTCCATTGTGATTGGATTGTTGAGGGTGTGACTGTGATGGAGGGGTTTAGTAAAGTGGGACCAGGAAGACTGGTATTGCCCCGAGTAGTGTGCTAACTTGCTACTGGGTTGTTGTTTGGTGGTCCACCATCCATTCCGTGGTAGCTTTAACTATGGCCAAGGTGGATGCTCTTTGCGATGCCACTGTAGTGGATGGCTTGTTGATTAAATTTTGAGAAATTTCATTCCCACAAACATCACCAATCAGCTACTGACATTTTTGTCATTTTAATTAAAAATTCAATTCAATTAAATATTTTTTAAGTTGGTTCAATAGAAAACCGGTTTGGTTTTTTTCAACACTGATTCCAAGCTTTTTTATAACCAATATTGATTAAAAAGTTTGGTTTTTTTTCAAATCCTAAATCTCCATTAAAAACACACACTCTCTTTCTCTCTCTATATATATATACATACACATATGCATATAAATAAATACATAATATAACTTAAACCCTTGCTATCATTGGAATAAAATCCATCGCCATTCTCAACCCTAGGTAGCTTAGGTTCAGCATTATTGAACAATTTATTAGTGATCTCCTGCCCTCTCTGCTTCGCCAACTGGATCTTATCCACCTGCGATGATTTCGTTGTTCTACGACAATGGTGCTTGTGCACCATAAGCTGGAGACTGAGATGCTATCGATACTAAGAATCTAGTGGTCCAGCGACCAGAAGGCTGAGGTGGCGTTGTTTGGCCCTCTTCCACCATTGATTTGATCTGATTGTGTGTATATTAAAGTTAGGGAGTGAAAAAGTATGTGATTTGTGTGTGTGAGAGAAAAAAAATCTGAGAATGGCGATGGATTTGAGATATGTCTCTCTGTGTGTGTATGTGATAGAGAGAGAAAATGTGAGGATTTTAGAGAGAGAAATAGATGGTGATGGCAGTGTCATGATGGTGGTGGTGGAGGAGGAGGCAATGGTGGGGAGACGGAGGTGGCAATGATGTATGTATATGTGTGTATGTGTATGGGATAGAAGAAATTTGTGGGGTTCTTTCTATTTATTCCTTTTCTTTCTTTCTTTCTTTTTTATGAACATTCTAATTAAAGTTGTCTTTAAAAGAATTAACTGATATACCAAAAAAAATGCTCCTAATTCCATTTAACTTAACAAAAAAATTGGACAGATGGGGCAAATTAAGACTGCTAAATAGTTTAAGCTTTTAAGTGGAGCGTTCTTTAGTTTAAAGGCCAAAGTGAAATTGGGCCAATAGTTTAAGGGCCATTAGGGTAATTTACACAAAAAAAAAGGATAGGATCCGGATCATATCATGTAATAGATCACCAAAATATAGATATACATCCAAATTTGTTCAGATCGGATCATATCATGTAATAGATCACCAAAATATAGATCTATATCCAAATTTGTTCGGATGGGATTCAAATCGGATTATATCAAGTCCATTAAAAATTTAAATTATATAATAATTAGTTTGCAAATATATATAAAATAATGAAACTAACATAAAAGTTAAACCTAACAAGAGTCAAATTTCTATTTTTCTTGTAAAAATAAATTCTTTAATGTTTTGTATGTGTATTATTAATAAGGCGATAAATATAAATAACGATAAATTTAAGCATAAATGATAAATGTATATCTTAGGTTGGATCGGATTGTCATCGAATCAAATCGACATATATGCGTATTCAATTTGTTAATCAAAGGCCTAACAGATTCAGATCAGATTTGAATATACGAATTAAAAATCTTAATCTATATCCAACTAAACGAATCATATTTGAGTACAAATTCGATCAATTGACAGGACTATTTATATCCCACAAAAGACCAAATATAGCAATACCACTTTGCAGGTGGGATTATTCTTGGGTGGGATTATTATATCCCATTCTTTGTGAGATTAAAATCTTCCACAAAAAATTCAATTTTATTTTCTTTGTTTGCCATCATTAAATAATTAAGTTGATTAATTAAAATAAAGTTTGCATTAAAATCTTGGGCACTCAATTTATAAAATTCATTATATCGATTGATTTTTACAAAGTTTAATATAAATACACCCACCCTTCTTTTAGAACCCTAACAAACTTTTCCTAAAAGCAGATCAAGATCAAAATGGCCTTAGGTATTTGTTCCTTACTTTTTTTACACATATATATTACTTTTGTTGGAAATTTGTATTTGTTTTGGGTGGGGGGTTTAATGCGAGAGATTGTTTGGGGATTTTTATCCGTAGGATTGATGAGTGATCCTTAAATGGAAGGTTTCTCCTACACATACTATAGAAAATGAGTAAAATCAAATGTAATTATTCAATATTTTGGAAAAAAAATCAGTTTGCATGGAAGGTGTTTGTGCTATTGTTTCAATAGGCTATTTGTTTGAACTTTGTAAGCAAGTCCGCGGAAGGGGCGCGTGTTAAGTGCGAGGGATTGTTTGAACTTTGTTTGGGCTTTTTTAATCCGTAGCTTGAAGAGTGGTCTAGTTAAATCATAAATAGATGGTAGTCGTCAACATCAAAGGTAGTTCTACACAGATTAAAGAAAACTGAGCAAAATCAAATTAGGGAAATATGAATAATTATTTATTGTTAAGGTAAGGTAGACAGTAAATCAAATTTGGGAAATATGATTAAAAAAGAAATGTACATTCATTAATCCTTATTGATAGCCCATTATACATTTCCTCTATCACTAGAGGAACAGTTGCAACAGACAGGAAAAGAATATTAGGATAAGCGAATGAGATTCCTTGGAAACAAGGAGCTCAAACATAAGAACTACTCACTCGTAGGAGGTAAGAAGGGCAGTTGGCGCAAAGGTATGACGTTCAGAGGAGCCCATTGTGTCACACCATCAGCTGGATGTTTAGACCTCCTCCTTTGGAGCCCTCTGACCTCATCTTCCTCTTCTCCCACCTCTTCTACTTCCTCGGTGGTCACGGGAGCGGCAGACCTGCCCTTGGAGGCCCTAGCTGTGGTGGTTGGGGGAGTATTCTTAATGAACACCACGAAGGGCATATTCAGCTCGAGCTCTTCCTTAATGGTGATGGTATCATCCATATCCTTGGGCCTCAGACCCAGGCCAAAACACCATAACATCTTAAGAGTTGTGATGTTCGCGAAATGCTTTAGAGTGACTCTCTCAGCATCCTTTATCCAGACGGAGGATACCATAGGAGACCTATTCTCTTTCACTGCAAAACAAAAAAAAAAAAAAAACAAGACAGGATAATTAGCTTGGAAAGAGTACAGAAGGCAACAAAGGAAATGCAGATGGTCGATACTTACGAATTGCGCTCGATTTGGTGAACCAAGTCTTCAGATCTATCATGCTGGGATAATTAACCTCGTGCTCCCACCCTATCCCAAAAACATAAAAGAACCTTTTCTTCCAATTTGGGATACTATCTGGGAGGTTTTGTATCAGCTTGGTAGCCCTTAACCTGCTCGGACATCCAAGCGTACCTCAGTTCTCGCTCCCCCCGTCCTTGGGCTGCTAAAAAGTCAAGAACTCCTCCATAGAGACCTCGTGGCTGTAGGCAGATATAGCCTTAAAGATTAAGATTGTGCCAATCAAGCAACTCCACATATTTGGCGAAAATTGGATGGGAGCAACATTAAAGGCCACTAGCATCTCCTTCAAGTGATCATCCATGGGGAAACAGAACCCGCGCTCGAAGGCGAACTCATAGAAGCATACTTCCCCAGGCTTGAAGTAGCAAGCCTTCTCCTCTGCGTCTGGAGCTCAGATTCTGACGCTCTTCGAAATCTGGTATTTATCCCTAAATATTGGAATGTTTAACGCAAAAAAAGTGGAAGAAATGGGAAATACTGACAAAGAGTTGAGGTACACCGAATACACCCCAACGGCATTCTCGGAAGACTCGACGTGGGGGGAAAAAAGATAATGGTAACTAGCTTATCACTATCAATAATATTGATGGTCCTATATCGAGGAACAACAGCCGGAGCTGTACTCGAAGAAGAACCTACCTTGCCTTGAGGAGGAGCTCCAAGGTTCTGACCCTGATCAGTTAGTTGTTCCATCAAATGGATAATGGAACAGCTAACTGATCAGGGTCAGAACCTTGGAGCTCCTCCTCAAGGCGAGGTAGGTTCTTCTTCGAGTACAGCTCCGGCTATTGTTCCCCGATATAGGACCATCAATATTATTGATAGCGATAAGCTAGTTACAACCCCTTAAATGACTACACGCTGCTTGCCTGTCCTCTAAGAAAAATGGAACTGACGTGCACGATCTCTCTAAAAAGGTAACAACCCCTTAAATGAGCTTTAAATACCGAAATAATGGGCACATGGGATCGGTGGGTTCAAGTTTGGTGCCATAAAAAATCGTAAGAAGTTCACACCATGGACAGCTCCGCCATTTGAGCTTATAACTCCCTCAGACCTCCGATTGAAGTTTATCTTCCCCAGTCAGCTATTTTTGAGCTAAATGGCAAGGATCGGGGCAATTGATGAGGAGCATAACCAAATTATTCTAAGCCGCCAACCACATGAGGACACGTGGCAGTCCACGTCAGCAGCCTAGCATACGAAAACAAGGAGGGCTCTAGGAGCTCGTATTAAACATCACACGAGCTCCAGAGCCCCTGGAAGTTCATACAATAGGTCCAAGAATTGTTTTCGTATCACAAGTGATGGAGCTCGTGAACCAGAACTCTTTTAGCTAGCTCTGGAGCTCTCTCCCAGACAATCATGTCAGAGCAGGTGACAGACATCATAGGCAACTGCTATCAACACCACCAACGCTGCAAAAGCTCTATCAACTTTATTAAATGCATACCAACTATATTTAATGCACCGGAATTCATGAAAAAGCAAGGTCAGAGTCAGTAATGATCGAAGCATGGTTCCAGACGTGCTCTAGAAGCTCTGGCTACACGTTTTCTCTAGTTATATATATACAAAAAGCATTTATTTCTTTCAACAACCAAGTTCAATCTAGAAAGAACATTCAATAGAAAAAGGCTAGAGAGAAGCAAACGCTAAAATGCTCAGTCGAGCTTCTAGAACAGAGGAGCTAGAACTCGTGTAATTCGAGCATATTCTTATTGTAGCCTTGTGAGAATAGAATAGTCAAAGAGACCTTTGTGAGTTTGTAACAGCAATTTATTTACCATCAATACAAGGCAGACTGAGCTCCTAACTCTATTCCATAGAGGATAACTAACCCGTATCTTCATACGAGGCAACCTCCTCTATAAATCTTTGACCCTCTAAAATTTCGTACACTTATTGCTCTAATCATTTGTCACAATCATTTAATTGTTGGTCTGAAATACCCCTCTAGATTTTAGCACCACCACCACCTAAAATTTCGTACACTTATTGCTCTAATCGTTTGTCACAATCATTTAATTGTTGGTCTGAAATACCCCTCTAGATTTTAGCACCAACAACAACAACAACACCACCACCACCACCACCACCACCACCACCAACACCAACACCAACACCAACACCAACACCAACACCAACAACAACACCACCACCAACACCACCAACACCAACACCAACACCAACACCAACACCAACAACAACAACAACAACAACAACAACAAAACAACAATAATAATAAAGGTACTCTTTTATATGTCAATATTACAAAAATACAAAAATTTATATCGTTCTTGTTTTATTGATTTGTTTCCTTTTTCTGGGTAATCTTTTGAAGCAATTTGATTCGGACTTAAAAGGAAATTTGAAATATTATTTTATCAAAATCCAAAGCAAATCATAACAAATTCGAATAAAACATATATGTATCGCTATTAAAAATATTTTTTAAAATGCAAAATATAATGGTGTGGGATGATGATTTTGTACATGGGCCTCAGCTAAAGCCCAAACCCAATGCATGGGCAATGGGCCAGCTTATGGATAAAGCCCTCTAGCCGGCTGTAATGCCTTCATGCCGGTCAATATAAGGTCTCGTCTTCATCGAATAACAACAGAGGATCAGTCCGATCATCATCTATTGGATTAAAGATAAGAGGTAACGGAGCTGGAGGATGAATAATGGGACATAATCACTTCAATTAATGTGAACAAGGTTATAAACACATGTAATCTTAGAGTAGTGATCAAGTTTACCCTTTATAGTAATTTCTTAGCACACTAAACCCTAATATTAATGTTAAGCAATTGTTAGAATGAAGATGATCAATTTATATAAATTCCAACTTAGGAATGCCATATGAAATATGTATTAATTAAGGTTTTCACAAAACGCCGGTACATATTACTAATATACTAGTTTGTAACTCATGCGATGCGTGAGCGTCTTAAATCTTAATTAATTAAATATGCCAAGATTTTATATAGTGTTGTAGCCTTTTGATTTTTTTTATTATAAAATATATACCTACATATGAAGATGATCAATTTATATAAAATTCCAACTTAGGAATGCCATATAAAATATGTATTAATTAAGGTTTTCACAAAACGCCGGTACATATTACTAATATACTAGTTTGTAACTCACGCGATGCGTGAGCGTCTTAAATCTTAATTAATTAAATATGCCAAGTTTTTATATAGTATTGTAGCCTATTGATTTTTTTTATTATAAAATATATACCTACATTACTCGAAAATAATGAACTCAATAATTTAATAGCACTTTTTCTCTTGAACTTATGCTTTAACACTTAAAGGGAAAATAAAATCCAATTTTAAAATTAGTCTTTATTAATTGTTTATAAGAAAAAAAATTGTTAAATTCTACAAAAATAAACAGTAATTTAGTGTAAATCAGACTATGGATCTAAGGAGCTCTATTGTCTCCCTCGGTCTTGTTCGATAGTAGTCGCTTTGCTCTTTGTTTCAATCAAAAAAATAACTCAATTAAAGTACATGCATAAATTGAATACGAGAATTTAACTTATAAATAAAATAGGATTAAGAAATCGAAATTGTATCTGTCAAAAGAGAGAGAGAGAGAAGGGAAATATTATATCAATTGTAGTAATTAGATGATATAAGATAAGCGTATTTAAAATTTTCATAATAATGAATTAAGTAAAACATAAGATATCACTTAGTAAAATAAAATAAGTTTTTGTAATCACTCAAAAATATTGATTATCAACATTAAAAATAAGCAAAATTGAATTCGAAACTAAAGATATTGAACGCAAAGTTTTGCGTGTGAATTTGTTCATTTGAAGAATAGCGAAGTAAGAGACAGATCTAAAAAAAATACAAATTCAAAACAATAATTAAAAAATTAGAATTGCAAACCTAAAATTTTAACACAAACTTACCATATAAATTATTCAGTTGAAGATTAGAAAAAGAATAGATAAGTAGACCTATAAAAATATAAAGGTAAATAATAGAATTAAGTAAACAATTCAACAATCCAATTACATAAAATTAAAGCAGATAGAATTAGACATGAATACGATCATAATAGTGCAAAAGAACTTCAAATATATCTGCAGACTGGAAGCAAAATGATGAGTATAGAAACAATCTGAAGATAGGTATACATTTTACCATTACTATTACTATTATTAATAAGTGCTAGTAGTTATAGTAGGGAGAAAAGAAGACCAAAAGATTATTAAAACATTCACTTTGTAACGGCAGACTCGAGAATAACATAGAATAAATACAACATTAATTATTACTTATAAAAGTCTTTAAAACTTGCATTAAATGTAATAGTTCTTCCGTAATACATATATCCTCTATATATATATATAGTATAAATAGTAATAATAATAATTATTATTATAATAAAAAATATAAAATATAAAATATAAGGGCAATTAATATAACAATTAATAAGAGAGAGGGTATTAAGTGTGTTATTATTACGGTAATTATTATAGCAATTAATAAGAGAGATAGTATTACTTCCTCTGTAATACTATAATATTAATATTATACACTATAGATATAAATATATATATATATATATATATACTATAGATAGTATAAATAATAATAATAATAATAATAATAATAATAATAATAATAATAATAATAATAATAATAATAATAATAATATATAATAAAAAATATAAATTATAAGGGCAATTAATATAACAATTAATAAGAGAGAGGATATTAAGTGTGTTATTATTACGATAATTATTATAACAATTAATAAGAGAGATAGTATTACTTCCTCTGTAATTGTATGTAACATTTTTTTCTTTTTTTTAAAGAAGTATGTTACATTATATTGTTAATAATAATTGTTCATAAATTATCAGTTAATTCAAATTTTGTTGCAATCGTTATTTTTATTTTTTTGTTAACGAATTATTTGTGTTATTACTAAGACGAAATATTGTAAATAATTATGTAACCCTTATATATCTAGAGTATCATTTTAAGCACACAAAGTGTGTAATTTATTAAATACACAATATATATATACATATGAATTTGTAATGCACGAGCTACAAAACTAGTATAATATAATAATAGAAGTTGTCAAATTTCTGCCATGTGTCTCCACTTTCTCAACCCTCTTCCTAACATATAAAACTACATTGTTTCCTTTTGCGCTCTTTTATTCCATTTCCTTTTACGCTCCTTTATTCCGTCAAAATTTTAGGGTTGTACTATTGCCACCTTTAAACCTTGCTATAACACTCGTACATTGATTCAATGCAATATAATCAAGTATGTACGAATAGACTCAGTGGAATAGAGCTGAGTATGTGCATATTACTCCCTGTAATAGAGTTAAGCCAGTGTATTTTTTTATTCCTAACAATAACTCGATTATATTAAACCAAGTAAATGATTATATATTAGGCTTTATTGTAGTAAGTTAATGTACAAATCATAAAATTTTGGAGTAGGGCAATAATGCCACTCAAATTTTGGACGGTGTTATTTATACCCGCCATTTCTATCACAAATATTGTTGTATTTTTTGCTCGGTTCCAAACCCAAGAAAATATGAGTTTTATGAAAAATCATATTGTTCGCTCGAAGGGTGCAAAAGAGGGTTTGCGATTCTGGAAAGGTGCAAAAGCACTTTTGCAGTTACGCGGTAAAAGTGCAAAAGTCGTTTTGCAGCTGGGCGAGAAATATGTTTCCTTATAAAACTTGGTTTCCTTGTTTATTTTGGTTTCTATTACCTTGTTAATAGTTTTCTTATTTACGTAGGATTTTTGTTACCTTATTCTAGATTGGATGGACTCTATTATATTATTATATATAGATAGAATCATTCAAGAGATTAAGGCATAAGAGATATTCTTCTTTCTGTGGGATTTGTGGGAGAGTTCATCTTGTTGTGAGAGAGAGGTTAAAGGGCTGTTGATTTTCTTCTTCTGTGAGAGCTTTGAGTGCAATAATTCTTGTGATAGATTTTGTAATCGTTTTCAAAGAATTAGTGAAATCTTCATTTGTCGAATATTGTGTGTTCCATTATCTATCTTCTTGCTTGTTTCTCATCCATATTATCTCTAGTTATTAATATCACTATTTGAATTACGACCCGTGGCGTGATTTATTATTAACAATCATAACAAGTGGCATCAGAGGGTGGTATTCAAGGAGGTAGGTGTTATAATGGAGAAATCTTATAGGATGGAGAAGTTCGATGGAATCATGGATTTCAGCCTATGGCAGATGAGTATAAAAGACTATCTCGTAGTGCTGGACTTGGATGATGCCCTAGAAGGTCCACCAATGGTGGAACAAAAGAAGAAGGATTCGGATGATATGGAACTGGTTGAGGTTATTGATGATAAGTGGAAAAAGATGGATAAGAAGTGCTTGTCAGAGATTCGTCTCCATCTCACGATGAAGGTTCAAGGTCATGCTTCAATTAAGGAGGCTACATCTGCAAAACAGCTATGGGAGTCTCTTCGAAATTTGTTCATGGTTAAGACGATGACGAATAAGATCTATATCAAAGGTCTTATACACGACATGAGAATGGAAGAGAATACTCCGATTATGGATCATATTTTCGCTTTTGATTCATTATGCTCAAGACTCGAAGCTGTAGGTGAAGAATTGAAAGATCAGGATAAAGCCTTGCAACTAATTTGGACTCAGCCAGATTCGTACAAGACGCTAATTCAGAACTTTATGAGTAGATCATCTTTCACCACCTTGGAGGTGTGTCAAGCTCTGTCTGCGGAAGAGATGATGAGAAAGAGAGATCGAGTCAATACCGTTCAAGAAGGCGCGTTTGTAGCGAATGGAAAGAAAGGTTCTAGCAAAGGACGGAAGACTATCTTTAAAGGAGATTGCTTTAAATATGGTCAACCGGGCCATTGTGCTAGGGACTACCCAAGAAAGAAGGATGACATCAGGGAAAAACCGGCTACTAACCCTGATGGAGCCGCAACCGTTGCGATAACTTCTTATGACAAAGAAGTCGATCTTATAGATGTCCTACTGATGCCTACAAGCCTTACTGGTCAGGGAGGATGGTTCTTGGATTGCGGTGCCGCTGTGCATGTTTATAACAATCGTTCATTGTATAGCACATATGAAGATTGTAGCGGGTTTGTCTACATGGGGGATGGCTCCAGATTGCTAGTTCGTGGAGTTGGTAAAGTCCGCCTGAATTTGTTTGATGGCTCAGTTCAAACAATCATAAATGTCAGACATGTGCCGGAGATAAAGTAAAATCTAATCAGTCTCTCTAGATTAGAATCACTTGGGATGTGGTACTCTACTCGAGGTGGAGTAATGAGCGTGTATCATGGCGACGATGTGGTCTTGAAGGCAAGTCATTGTGGGGGCTTGTATAGATTACATGAGAGAGTTGTACATAATGGTGCTAGGGAACCAAGAAGCATATGTTCCGGTGGTGCAAATGCAGCAAGGACCAGTTATGGCTTAGGCGGTGGCTCTAGACCGTTGAAAACTCAGAGTTACGTGCCAGTGATGGTGTCCAATACGGACATGGTCTGATCATCAACATAGATAATCGGATGTAGCTCGATCATTGACATAGATGATTGAGTGACCCTTGTAAAGGGTGAGACAAAAGAAGATTTCATGTGTCATCAAGGCGAAGAAGAAGAAGATAACAGTTGGTTTTGTTACCTTCGCAAAAGGTAGTAATTGTTGTGTTTTTTGCTCGGTTCCAAACCCAAGAAAAGATGAGTTTTATGAAAAATCATATTGTTCGCTCGAAGGGTGCAAAAGAGGGTTTGCAGTTCTGGAAAGGTGCAAAAGCACTTTTGCAGTTACGCGGTACAAGTGCAAAAGTCGTTTTGCAGCTGGGCGAGAAATATGTTTCCTTATAAAACTTGGTTTCCTTGTTTATTTTGGTCTCTATTACCTTGTTAATAGTTTTCTTATTTACGTAGGATTTTTGTTACCTTATTCTAGATTGGATGGACTCTATTATATTGTTATATATAGATAGAATCATTCAAGAGATTAAGGCATAAGAGATATTCTTCTTTCTGTGGAATTTGTGGGAGAGTTCATCTTGTTGTGAGAGAGAGGTTAAAGGGCTGTTGATTTTCTTCTTCTGTGAGAGCTTTAAGTGCAATAATTCTTGTGATAGATTTTGTAATCGTTTTCAAAGAATTAGTGAAATCTTCATTTGTCGAATAGTGTGTGTTCCATTATCTATCTTCTTACTTGTTTCTCATCCATATTATCTCTAGTTATTAATATCCACTATTTGAATTACGATCCGTGGCGTGATTTATTATTAATAATCACAACAAATATCACCACGGTCACAAACACCCCCAAAGGTAAATTTTAATTACTAACACTCCTTACAGTCCATTTGGATTAAAGGGGAGGGATTGAAAGAAAATAGTTAATTAGAAGGAAAAGGAATGGAAAGGAATGTGTTTAATTTTATTGTTGTTTGAATAGTTAAAGATAAAAAAGAATAGAATGAAAATAAATCTTGTTTGGATAGAAAGAAGAAAAGAAAGGAAAAGAACGTGATTTAATATATTATTAGAAAATTATGGTTAAATTTAGAATAACGTAAAAAATTTATTAAAAACTTTTCATTTCCCTCCCAATCCTCCCAATATTAGAAGGAAACAAAATAGAGGAATAAAGAGGATTTGCATTCCCTCTCAATCTTTCCGTTTCCTCCCCACTCCCTCTTATAAATTTATCCAAACAAGTGAAATGCAATCACTCTTCTTTTTCCTTCCTTTTTTTCCCATTCTGTCAATCCAAACGGATGGTAAGACTTGTATTAGAGGTGAGTGCACACTCGTTCCATTTAAAGAAAATTTATTGTAGTAATTCGCGTAATATGAAGTAATAGAAGACTGGAATATTTTTCAAATTAGCTGGTGTAATAAGAGGTTAGTGTATTTACGCGAGGAAACTGTGTTTTTATTAAACACCCAGCTAATTGAAATAAATCTCAAGCATGTTCTTCCTGTTGGTTCATTTTACACTCCAAATAGGGCATGCTCTTCAATTTTCATTTCCTTTTTCTTTCAAAAGCAGCTATTTACATTCACCATTTTCTTTTCTTCTTCCCCCTTACAATTATTTTTCTCCATCCATATTTTATGGTGAATTTTTGTGCTTGATTTTTGCCGGAACTATCTTATTACCCCACTGTACGGTTGCCAAATTTGTTTGATCTCCGGACATTCTAACGATTGAGATAATTGATATCTGCAATCACTATCTGATCTGTTATATTCGTTAGAAACCCCAGAACACCAATTCCTCTACTCTCTCTCATCTAACTTGGTACTTGTCTAATGGGTAAGTTCTTAAACAATTTTTTGTAAATTTCAGTTGTACTTATTATTTGATTTGATAATCCTTTCCATTGACCCCTCTCTATTTGAATGGGATTGGAGAATTTAGCGTCCATGGCTTCTTCGCTTAATTTATTTGTTGATTGTTTTTGTTATCTATTAGTTGTGATTTGATTGATTACTTCCCTTTTTCAAACATTGATAAATATTAATTTTTGTTATACCGATTGAAAATTCTATTTCATTTTGACTAATGGGGAGCATGTTTCAATACTTCCATTCTTGCATATTGAGAATAATGTCCACAGTTCAAGGTTCAACAATTTCATTATGCTCTATTTTTTCCCCTTCAAAATATCGATTTATGTATTTTAATTTTGGTTGTACTTTGATTTGAAAACCTTACATTGAAATTATTAAATAATTTTTCAATTTCGTCTTATGAGCTAGCGATGTCAACAATACCCCCTCAAAGAACTACCAAAAAGACTTGGGATGTGGTTCTTACTTCTTAGTTGCTATTTTTTTTTTGTCATCTCAAAATTTTGTATTATTTTGTAGGATTGCAAGAAAGAACTCCATAGATTTAGAAAGCTATTTTCTAGCGATGTACATGATAAAAAGAGTGGAAGAATAGTAGATGTATGGAAATGACCAATGTATCATATTTGATCATCTAATTCTTGAGTTTTAGTTTCTCCATGTTATTGTTGGCATGTTCTTTCTATACTTGAAGATGTATGTATAGTTTATTGTAATAAATACAAAAGATTTATGGATAATACCCTTTAATTGTCCATAGCAATTAATATTTCTAATGGCATGTATATGTTCTTTTGTCAATGACACGATCAAACGCATGGAGGGCTCATGTAGTATCTTTTTTCCATTTATATTTTCTTCATTCTTTTATTTATATTAGTATGTGGCTTGCATGACGGGATATTGCAAAGAAAGTAGAGAACTCTGCTCTTTAAAATATATGGTCATTATTTAAAGAGATATCTATTTATGTACTATATTCGGGGCCTCACACTGACCGATGTCTCAACAATTTCCTGTAATAGACTAATTTTGCACTCAGTTTTAGTCATTGCAGTATTTCTCTCTTTGATTTGTGCAGGGTGGAACATCTTTATGTTTTCTTACCAAAGGTGCAAGAACTGAAGAACCACATAACTGCCTCCTACTCTACTTTTTTGTGCTTTTTGAAACTTGAAACCAATATATGCCTAACGATGCTAGAATGCTACTATGTGTAAACTTGTGTTATTAGTGATTTTGTCCATCATATTGTGTATTCTTTTTATTAGGAATTTCTTCTTTTCACTTCATTGATCCTTGTATTGTTGTAACCTATATTTGTTTTCAGCAAGTATTTGTACTTTTTCTATTATATTAAAGTTTTTAAATTTCTACACTTGTAGTGCTCTACACTTCACGAGAGCCCGTGAATAAAATATATCAATTCTTTTTTCTTGGTTGAGCATGGCTTATATGTAATAAATATACCCGTATGGAATTATTTATTTTTAGGTCGTGAAGGCTAGTGCACATTGCAGTGTTCACTTCGGCTTCAAGAGCTCAATATGTAAGTTCCATTACATACCTTATGTCTTTGTGCATAGTATTTTCCTTCCTGACATAAAGAATCCTAGATGGAAAATATTCCGTTGTTGAAGATTATAGCTAAATACAACTTAATTACTGTACTTCCCTTAATTTTCTCTTCTTTTTTTTTTTCTCGAAACAGATTTGCATAAATTATAGCATTCTTGATCAAATAGGGTTTATGTAATCTCATTAGGATTGGGAGGTAGTTAAAGTTTTCCCTAGTCAATATAGCCGGAAATGAATTTGTACAGGGGAATAAAAATAATCTTCTTGTATTCTGTATCCTTTTCCCTAACATTTTAAAAAACTCGACCTTGAGTTTTGTAGCGCTGAAGAATGAGAAACCAAGCTTCGGAGACGACTAAAATCTTAAATGACTAGTTGAACTCTGAAAAGCCATAAAGACAGTAAGGATAATTGCATACTTTCCGTTGTTTGAGTAAAGTGACGAGGAATGATGAACTCAATATATGGAGTCTTTGATAGCGTAAAATGCATAGATTCATCTATGATTTTCTTCATCTTCTTTGTCTGAATTTGGGAATCCAGAATCCTCCAAAGATTTTGCCCGAGGAACCTTGGGAGTGTCATCCACAACTTGCTTAATTTTTGAGATAGGCTTGGCTCGAACTAACTTGATAAACTTACTTCCATTCTTGAATGTATAAGTATTTAATTCCTCGTCGTGTCCTCAAAAACTTATCTAATGACCCATACAATGTTTTTGAACAGTTGGGATCTTACATCTATAGATCCTCGCAGTTAGATAATGGTTAATTGCTCTTCTGATGGACATGTTTCTGCTTTGTGAGTTGCTTTAGTTACATTAGTTGTTGTTTACTACTTTAAGTGATTATTATGAATTAAATCTATCTCAAAACTGTTCACAGTTTGGCAAATACATAATTAGAAGATACTCATTCTTGAGGTGGTGTGTTCTTTTTTTCTCACCAGAGGGCTATCTAGCCAAAGCTTATATGGGACCTTATTGCCCAAGATTGGAACCTGGTACTGTGGTCAGGAGTTTCTAGTAAGATGTGGTTAGGATGTTCCTAGTGAGGCCTCAACATGGAGTTGATGACATATTTGGCGAAGCGTTGGGAGGTATTAATTACAAATTCATTTATTATTCAAACAAATTTAAAATAGACTGTTTGTGTGAGATTGAATTCGTGTTATGTATTTCACTGAAAATTAATGGTTCATGTCACCAAGTAGCTGAAATGGTCACAGATTTATTCCAAGCACTAGTCACATTGCTAGTGTTATGTTTTGCTTGCACAGGTGTGTATATAAGCAGTTTTGCATACTTTAGAATATATCATATCACTGCTTCATTGTGTCAATAAAACGCTGCGATAATGACTAAATTTTGTCCGAACATAACATGATCTATTCAACATTTCCAACTCTCATAGATAACAAGTGAATAAAATTGGAATGTTTTTCTGAGTAAAATTGCAAAGCAAATAGAGGGTCATAAGTGCACTCCAAGTCTAAATCACTTAATTGCTTCACTTAAAATCTTTTAATAGCTTTTATTGAATACCAATGGTTTGTAGGCATGCAATTAAGGAACTTGAGATGCTTTTTGTTTCACTAAGGGATGTAAATAGTATACGATAAATCGTTGATAACTGATAACTTGATCTATTTTGCTTTTAATCCTTACCACATGATTCATTAATATGTTCCATGTTCAGATCTATTGCTTCAACCAAACGAGAGAATATATGGAACCTCTGTGAAGCAATGTAAAAAATGTTATAAGGGTGTGTTCTTTTTCTACTTCTTTAATCTATTTACTTGTTTTCATGTATTGAAGTTGTTGGCCTGAGTTATCCTTATCCTCATGCAGGCATTACCTTATTTATACGTTCCATGTTCGGATCTATTGCTTCAAACAAATGAAAGAATATATGGAACCTATGTGAAGCAATGTAAAAAATGTTATAAGGGTGTGTTATTTTTCCGTTGTATTAAGATGCTCTCCACGTGCTTGCGAGTCTCGTTAGCTGTAGCAAGCTCCGACTGTAGTTTACCGTTGTATGGCTGCATGCTTGTCTTGTACTCTTGCAATCTCTTGTAAACATCATTTATTGTGGACGTCTGCAAATCCAACAAACCCAGATGAAAAACTGTTTCATCTACCCAAGTTCTGGAGTCCCTACCTTCTCTAGATATCTCCCGGTTGTTGATTGTGCCCATCATTTCTATCAATTCATTGCCTTCCTCTTCTGAAAAATTACGCCGGAATAAAAGATCCCAAACATAATTGTTATCTACTGCCCAGCTGATACTACCTGCTATAGAAATTTTCTGGACTGAAACAATTCTGAACAGCCTCAGGTATTTTTCTGTCAAAGACTCACCCACCCAATTATCTAACCAAACTGAATTTTCTCACGATTACCAACTTTAAACCGAACATGCTTTCTGGACGTACCATAGCCTCTAGCGATAGCTTTCAATGGGCTGCGATGGGTGCACCTGGATTCCTCCTTAGTATCCCATCCATTTTCCACCAAACCATGTCTACTCCGAATAATTGAATGCCATAATGCAGTTTGTTCCTGCAGATAGCGCCATAGCCACTCCCCCAACAGAGCCGAGTTTCTATTGATCAAATTTCCAATTCCCAAGCCACCAAACTTCTTAATTTTCAACACTTTGTCCCAGTTCACCAAATGCTCACCCTCTCCCCTGTCATAGCCTTCCTAAAGAAAATCCCTCGTTAGTTTTTCCAATATTTTTGCAATAGAAACAGGAATTTTGAAGAGATCTAAAAAATAAGTTGGAATCCATTCCAACACCGAATGAAGAAGTGTAGCTTTCCCTCCTTTTGAAATACAGCCTCTTGACCAACTACCAAGCCTCTTACCAACTTTCTCAATAACCGGTGTCCAAAACCCCATTCTAGATGGATTATCCCCCAAAGGAAGTCCTAGATAGGACCTAGGCCAACTACCCATAAAGCAACCGAGCCTTCTTGCAATCAATCAATTTCTCTGTTTTGTTTGGAGTTTCTCTAAGGATGGGTAGGTCAATGGGGAGAAGATGAGAAGAACAGTTTGATATGGCTGAAAGTCGGATTTGGCTGAAATCTTGTGCTTGGTCTGCTAGAAGGAATTATAATAACCGGGAAATATCAAATATGTAGGCGGGGTTTTAAGCGAGAGGATATTGGTTGTTTAGTTTGGGGGTATGCCCTGGTTCTCTTGTACTGTTTTGTTTGTACATAATAAAAATTACTAATTTACCCAAAAAAAATACAAAAGAGATTAATAAATGAAGAGACTTACTCTAAAAGTAGTGAAGTGAGCTGATCCTGAAGTATAGTGACCCCTTAAGATGCTTAGGTTCTACACTGCAGCAACTTTCTCTTTCTCCACGTGCTTGCGAGTCTTGTTAGCTGTAGCAAGCTCCGACTGTAGTTTACTGTTGTATGGCTACAGGCTTGTGTTGTACTCTTGCAATCTCTTGTACATGTCATTTATTGTGGATGTCTGCAAAATCCACCAAACCCATATGAAAAACTGTTTCATCTGATTGAATGCATACACACACATTTATACTATATACTAAGCGTCAAAGTTTTAAAAGGCATTTGAGGCGCGCACCTCAAGGCGAGGCAAGAGAAAAAGGTTCCGAAACGTTAATTTTTGGCCAATTTCTGAGGCTTACGCCTCTTCTGGCTGAGGCGTGTTTAAGGCATAGACCTCGAGGCGTTAGAGGCATGGATTGAGTGAAACAACTCATTTTTTATGCATTTATGTTATTTTAAAAGAAAAAAATGAAAAGAAATAAGATAAAATCTTAAGACCCTAGTCCCAAACCAAAAAAAAAACGACGTTGCACATTGAGCCAGAAAGAAATGACCGAGAAACAAAGAAAGAGAGAGCTGTGCACGTTGGACCTTCTTCTTCATTCGAAGCTTGTGAGGCGTTTTGCAAAGAGAGAACCTTGTGAATTGTAGAACGAAGAAGATGATAAAGACATGTGAAAGAAGTGAAAGATGAAGATGAAGATGAAGAGAAATGGAAGGAGATGATGAGAGGAGGTGTAGCTCTAGTTGTGGCTGTCGCTGTGAAAAAGAGAAGGGTTAAAGAAAAGAGTAGGGTTTTAATTTTAATTGTTAAAGGACCTAACTAACCTTAGTTATATTGAATATTTACATAATTACTAATGGGTCCATTAAATGAGGTGTTCTTTTTCTTTTCTTTTTTTTTTAAAAAAAATTGTTGCTTATTTAAAATTTTGATAAGTAATAAAAAAAAAAACATTTAGTTCAAATTTTGGTATATAATGCAATTTAATTTATAAAAAAATAAAAAGTAACTTAATTTATATTTTTTATGATTTTATTAGAGAAAAATTAAATAAAAAAGAGGCTTACGCCACGCCTTGCCTGGACAAAACGCCTCAAACTCACCTCTCGCCTTTTAAAACATTGCTAAGCGTGAGCCATCCTTTCGGTGTCTCGGTGTCTCTGTTTAGTGAATTAATTGTCCTACATATAATGTTCTTTAGATTTGAGTAGAACCCTTTATTCTGATAAAATTTCTCTCTAAACACTCTTTCTCTCTCTAGAAACCCAAAGGTCACGCCATGAAACCCCATCAATCTTACCATGAAACCACCGAAAATCCATCTAAATCCACTCTCAATCCATGATTCTTAACCCTAAAACCTAAAATCTTCCTAATCTCAAAGATCCGATCATGGACAGGAGGCAAAGTTTAGATGGTCTTTCTCTAAAAGTATAGCAAAAAACCTTCAGTTTGTTCCAGCGGATAGAGCCGAGTTTCTATTGGTCAAATATCCAATTCCCAAGCCACCAAACTTCTTAATTTTGGACACTTTGTCCCAGTTCACCAAATGCTCACCCTTTCCCCTATCATAGCCTTCCCAAAGAAAATCCCTCACAAGTTTTTCCAATATTTTTGCAATAGAAACTGGAATTTTGAAGAGAGATAAAAAGATGCATTCCAACACCAAATGAATAAGTGTAACATTCCCTCATTTTGAAATGCAACCTCATGACCAACTACCAAGCCTCTTACCAACTTTCTCAATAACCGGCGTCCAAAACCCCATTCTAAATGGATTATCCCCCAAAGGATGTCCTAGATAAGACATAGGCCAACTACTCATAAAGCAACCGATCCTTCTTGCAATCAATCCTGATTCCTCCTCATCCACATTGATGCCTACCACTTCACTTTTTGCCATGTTGATTTTTAAGCCCGAAGCATAACCAAAGATGTCAAGAATGCCGACTAAATTACCAATTTTCTCTTCTTCCTTAGAAAGGAAGAAAATAGTATCATCAGCAAATTGGAGATGTGACAATCTAGTGTTTTCCTTTCAGTTTGAAAACCCTTCAACCAACCCTCTATTTTTTGCCCTTTCCACCATTAGATTAAGAACATCTGATACTAGCACAAATAAAAAGGGGGATAAGCGTCCCCTTGCCTTAAACCCCTCGATGCCTTAAAATTTCTCCTGGTTTGCCGTTCATGAATACCGAGAAACTAACCGACGACAAACAGCCCGGATCCACTTTCTCCATCTACTACCAAACCAATTCTCCTTTATTACATGATCAATGAAATCCCACTCAATATGGTCATATGCTTTTTCAAAATCTATCTTCAAGACCACTCCTTTCTTTTTTTCTCTATATTCCTCACCATTTCAAAATTTGGTCATATGCTATACATGAGGACAAGATCCAAAATTTGTCTTCCTTTAACAAAAGCTCCTTGAGAAATTGGAAATCCCCACCATTTCAACCAAAACTTCCCATAATCTATTTGATAGAACTTTGGCCAACACCTTATAAAGACTAGTGACTAGGCTTATAGGACGATAATTGAATGCATACACACTTTCATTCATACTATATATTAAGCGTGGGCCATCCTTTTGGTATCTCTATTGAGTTACTTAACTATCCTTCATATAATGTTCTTTCTTTTTGTTCTTTAAAGGGTAATTAAGCAAATTGTCAATTATTTATTTGAAAAAAATATTACTAATAGGGCTTAAACACGACTTCAAGTATGTAGATATCATGTTGTTGCCACTTGACTAAATACATTCACATATTCTAAGTTTTAAAGTACTACGTATAATATTGCACACACATCGAGCGTGCGACAAATTCTACTGTGCATTTATATGTATGTGTAATAAGTTATCTTCTTATAAGCAGCTGCGCTCTCTCGTTGAGCTCTCGGTGTATGAATATTGGATTCTAAAGTAAGAACATCTTTATTCCCATTCGATGTGCCTTGATATGAAAAATGTGAAAAAAGTACAAATTTTCTGGACAGAAGCAATTCTGAACAGCCTCGGGTATTTTTCTGCCAAAGTGAAATCCACCACCCAATTATCTAACCAAAACTGAATTTTCTTTCAATTACCAACTTTGAACTGAACAGGCTTTCTGAATGTTCCATAGCCTCTAGCAATAGCTTTCCATGGGCTGCGATGGGTGCCCCTAGATTCCTCCTCAGTATCCCATCCATTTTCCACCGAACCATGTCGTCTACGAATAATTGAATGCCATAATGCAGTTTGTTCCTGCAGATAGCGCCATAGCCACTTACCCAACAGAGCCGATTTTCTATTGATCAAATTTCCAATTTCCAAGCCACCAAACTTCTTAATTTTCGACACTTTGTCCCAGTTCACCAAATGCTCACCCTTTCCCCTGTCATAGCCTTCCCAAAGAAAATCCCTCATAAGTTTTTCCAATATTTTTGCAATAGAAATGGGAATTTTGAAGAGATATAAAAAATAAGTTGGAATCCATTCCAACACCGAATGAATAAGTGCAGCTTTCCCTCCTTTTGAAATGCAGCCTCTTGACCAACTACCAAGCCTCTTACCAATTTTCTCAATATCCGGTGTCCAAAATCCCATTCTAGATGGAGTATCCCCCAAAGGAAGTCCTAGATAAGACATAGGCCAACTACCCATAAAGCAACCGAGCCTTCTTGCAATCAATCAATTTCTCAGTTTTATTTGGAGTTTCTCTAAGGATGGGTAGGTCAGTGTGGGAGAAGATGAGAAGAACAGTTTGATATGGCTGAAAGTCGGATTTGGCTGAAAGCTTGTGTTTGGTCTGCTAGAAGGAATTATAATAACCGGGAAATATCAAATATGTAGGCGGGGGTTTAAGTGAGAGGATATTGGTTGTTTAGTGTGGGGGTATGCCCCTGGTTCTCTTGTACTGTTTTGTTTGTACATAATAAAAATTACTAATTTACCCAAAAAAAAATACAAAAGATATTAATAAATGAAGAGACTTACTCTAGAAGTAGTGAAGTGAACTGATCCTGACGTATAGTGACCCCTTAAGATGCTTAGGTTCTACACTGCAGAAACTTTCTCTTTCTCCGCGTGCTTGCGAGTCTCGTTAGCTGTAGCAAGCTCCGATTGTAGTTTACTGTAGTATGGCTACAGGCTTGTGGTGTGTACTCTTGCAATCTCTTGTACATGTCATTTATTGTGGATGTCTGCAAAATCCATCAAACCCATATGAAAAACTGTTTCATCTAATTGAATGCATACACACATTCATACTATATACTAAGCGTGAGCCATCATTTCGGTGTCTCTATTTTGTTAATTAACTGTCCTACATATAATGTTCTTTCGTTTTGTTCTTTAAAGGGTAATTATGAAAATTGTCGATTATTTATTTTAAAAAAATATTATTAGTAGGGCTTAAACACAAGACTTCAATTATGTAGATATCATGTTGTTGCCACTAGACTAAATACATTCACATATTCTAAGTGTTAAAGAAGTAATGCGTATAATATTGCACTTGCATCGAGCGTGCGACAAATTCTGCTGTACATTTATATGTATGTGTAATAAGTTATCTTCCTATTAGCAGCTGTGCTCTCTCGTTGAGCTCTGGGTATATGAATATTGGATTCCAAAGTAAGAACGTCTTTATTTACATTAGATGTGCCTTGATATGAAAAATATGGAAAAAGTACAAGGTTTTCCAAGAAGAAAATTAAGCGAATCAAACACACTGAATTCCCATTTTCTTTCCATGCAAATTCCAATCTTGCAATCAACGATACAACTAGTTGCTATTGTGAGATTTAGTGCCGTGATTTTGTCCCGTAAAAAAAATGAATTTTGAATAATATGTCTTTTAAAAAAATAAAAAAAAAGTGAAATTATTAATTTGACACATTCCGAAAAACTGAACACCCCATAAAAAAATTGAAGCTTTTGTACTTATTAAGAAGAAATCACACCCCATACAAAACATAAGTGCCATTCCCTCTCCGTATTAAAGTATGAAGTCCATTTGCTTTACTTTAAAACTATCTAGATAAGTGATCTAAGTAAAGAAAATTTTTTAATTTTTTTTTTGAAAGTCCTCTGTTGAAAAAAATTGTTCAAAGTTACCTATTTATCTATTTAGATAAGTGTTCCCTCAGGGAAAAAAAATCCTATTTATCTAGATTTCCTTTACACCAAATTTAAAGTCTATTGTTTTGAACACTCCATAAAAAATTTCAAATTTACTTTAACTTTGGACTACAAAAAAATTAACGCTTCAGAGTATCACATTACAAAAAAAAAAAAAAAAAAAAAACCGTACAAAATAATCATCATCTTAATTTCAATTTATCTGTTTTGTTATTATAAATTCATGACTTTGGGACATAAAAAAATAATATAAATCATGTGGTCGCGTACCTTGTGGTAGAGACGGAGGTGGGGGTCGAATAGACGCTCTTCCGGGCCCCGCCGGCGGTGGAAGGGATCGAGTGGTAGACGGAGGTGGGGGGGATCGAATCGATTGTTTCGAAATTTTGCATCTGAAAATTAGGAAACCAAAAAAAAAAAAAATCAAATCTTTTTTTTTATTTAAAAAAAAATAAAAAAAGTCAGATCTTTAATATAACTTTGGATTGAATAGATCTACAAAGAAAGAAATTAAAAAATTACCTCGCCGCCGGTACCATTCCGTTGCCGGGATCATCATGGTGTTGTTGGAAGAGAGAAGATTGAAGGAGAAAAGTTAAATTAAAATTAAAAAAATAGATCTGTGAAAGAGAGAAGAGTTCTTCTCCTTTCCTTTGCTTTCAGTTTGAGAGAGAGAGAGAAGTACAGGTGTGAGATGAAATGATTTTGTTTTTAGGGTTTCTCTCTTTCTCTCTTTATCTTCTTCTGTACTTTCACCCTAACCTACACCTCCTACTTTTGAGAAAATATTCCATGCATCGCAATCACATGTTACCTATACCTACTTCATACAATTTTAATGCATAACTAATATATATTTTATAGAAAATAATAATATGTATTCTTATGCCACATATTAATTATATTATAAATGAAAAAAATATTATTTTACATAAAAATTTATACATAATTTAATATATGTTATAATTTAGAGAAAATGGGTCATAAGACCTCACTCTATAATATTTCATCATTAAAAGGACAGATTCATATCTAACAAAAATGAAAAGGACTAATTTCATTATTTAATTATAAATTAAGGACACTTTTGATAATATCATTTTATATTAAGGATTATGAAAAATATTAATGGACAAAAATGCCCCCGACAAAACCCCTGCTAAACCTTCAGTCTCCCAGCACGATCCTCCTCCCTATCTTATTCAACTACCACGATCAAAATTTCTTCTCTATATAGACGATCAAAGTTTTCTCTCTCTATATTTTCTCTGCACATTCGTTCTTCATTCAGTTCATTGTTGTTCCTGTTGTCTTCGTTGGTTATTTGTTTTCCGTCGCTTCAGTTTTTAGTTAAGGTACTCGTTTATTCTTTTGTTAATCGATTTATGAGTTTTGTGTTGATTTTGTTTTTACGTTTTGTGTTGATTTTGAAGTTGAAAACACATTTATGAGTTTTGTGTTCATTTGTTGAACATTTTAGTTTTGTATCATTTTATATGTAGCAATGGATGGGTGCTAAATGGATTTAGCACCCCCTGTGAGCAAGGTTGGCTGCAAACCAGGAGGTGCTAAATGTATTTAGTACCTTCTATTTGATTATGTTTTGTTCGCTTTTGGTGTTAAATGATTTTTGTTATTATTGAACTTATGGACAATTGATGCTAAATGTATTTTGGAATTTTTTTTGTTATTAGTTTTGCTCATCTTTTTAAATTTGTACGTAGATTTTGTGGAACATTTTTGTTTTTGTAGCATTTTATGTGAAAGAATGGATGGGTGCTAAATTCATTTAGCACCCCCTGTGAGCAAAGTTGAAAGCAAATGAGGTGCTAAATTCATTTAGCACCCCCTGTCATTAACTCACAGGAGGTGCTAAATGCATTTAGCACCCCCTGTCATTAACTCACAGGAGGTGCTAAATGCATTTAGCACCACCTGTCAGCAAAAGTTGAAATCAAAGCATGAGGTGCTAAATTCATTTTGCACCCCCTGTCATTAACACACAGGAGGTGCTAAATGCATTTAGCACCCCCTATCAGCAAAGTTGATATGAAAGCAGGAGGTGCTAAATGCATTTAGCACCCTCCATTTGAGCAAGCAAAGTTGATATCAAACCAGGAGGTGCTAAATGCATTTAGCATTTTTGCACCCCCTTGTCATTAACTCACAGGAGGTGCTAAATGCATTTAGCACCCCCTGTCAGCAAAGTTGATATGAAAGCAGGAGGTGTTAAATGCATTTAGCACCCTCCATTTGAGCAAGCAAAGTCGATATCAAACCAGGAGGTGCTAAATGCATTTAGCATTTTTGCACCCCCCTGTCATTAAGTCACAGGACGTGCTAAATACATTTAGCACCCCTTGCATTTAGCACCCCCTGTCAGCAAAGTTGATATGAAAGCAGGAGGTGCTAAATGCATTTAGCACCCCATTTGAGCAAAGTTGACAGTAAAGCAGGAGGTGCTAAATACATTTAGCACCCCCCCCCATGTGAGCAAAGTTGACAGCAAACCAGGAGGTGCTAAATGCATTTAGCACCTGTTGTTAGCAAAGTTGACAGCAAAACAGATTTAGGACATTGATGTGTATTATTGTAAGTTTGCTAACTAGATATATGTGTATATTTATTTTTATAATGCCACTAGATAACAGTGGTAATGAAGGTTTATATCAATTGTGTTGAAGGGACAATGAATACGAGTACTTCTGGAAGAGTTTCTGAGAAAAAGGGTGTTTCTTCAAAGAGGAAAGTGAAGGATAATATATCTAGAAGTAACAAGAAACAAAGTAGAGTTGTGAAGAAAGTTGGAAAGAAATCAGGAGGGGTTGGAAAATCTGCAGTTAAAGAAGTATCTAGACCAACTGTGTTTAGATGCAACCTCGCAGTAGTTATTGAGGAAATTACTAGTTTGAAGGGTCGTGATGAGATTAAAAATGGTCATATTGAAGCTATGATGAAGACGCCATTTGGTTCTATGTTTAAGGCAATTTTTGATGATAAAATCATTCCAGATCATATCGGAATGATTGGTCAAGTAGGCGAGAAAATTATTTCTGCCTATTCGGAGAAGCATTCTGCTTTTTTGATTGCTGGGGAGGTAGTTAAGTTGACTCCCGATGATGTTTTCGTTACTTTTGGACTGCCGAAGCATGGCAGTAAGATTATCCCACGGTCGTCTGAATCCGTGTGTGATTCAGAATTTATGCAGAGGCGATTCAAAAGGGAGTCGTCATTGAAAGTTTCAAGTATTCTGTCTGCTGTATGGAGCACTGTTTTAGAAGATGGCGCCGAGGAGGATTTTGCACGGTGCCTTATACTCTACTTGTTAGCAACTGTTTTTTTTTGCTAACTCAAATAGGGCACTTGCTTTAAGTTCTGTGCCGTGTGTTGAAGATTTGGATAAGGTAGCTGATTTCCAGTGGGCTACCATTATACATGATCATTTGATGAAAATGATCAAGAAAAATTACAAAGATCCCATCCGAACTCCCGAGTGTGTTATTCAATTGCTTGTAAGTTCCTTAAATTTTATTTCTTGTTTTTAATTATATTTTATTAATTAATTATTCAATGTTTGTGATATAGTTGCACCTCATGAAATTGACATATTATAACTTCTCCAAGCAATGGTGCTATCCCAATAAAATACAAATAAAAAATTTAGCACAACAGTGGAAATGCTGAAAGGGGGTGCTAAATGCATTTAGCACCTCCTGCTTTGTTGTGGTGTGTGCTCACATTGGGTGCTAAATGCATTTAGCACCTCCTATTTTGTTGTGATGTTTGTTCACATGGGTGCTAAATGCATTTAGCACCTTCTTCTTTTTTTTTGTCAAATGTCCTGGCAGGGGTGCTAAATGCATTCAGCACCCTCTGTTTTGTTGTGATGTGTGTTCACATGGGGTGCTAAAATGCATTTAGCACCTCCTGGTTTGTTGTGATGTGTGCTCACATTGGGTGCTAAATGCATTTAGTACCTCCTGTTTTGTTGTGGTGTGTGCTCACATTGGGTGCTAAATGCATTTAGCACCTCCTGTTTTGTTGTGATGTTTGTTCACATGGGGTGCTAAATGTATTTAGCACCTTCTTTTTTTTTTGTCAAATGTCCTGGCAGGGGTGCTAAATGCATTTAGCGCCCTCTGTTTTGTTGTGATGTGTGTTCACATGGGGTGCTAAAATGCATTTAGCACCTCCTGGTTTGTTGTGATGTGTGCTCACAATGGGGTGCTAGCTAAATGCATTTAGCACTATGTTATTTAGTTATTCTTTCATGCATAAAATGGTGCTAAATCATATTGTATTATAATTATTGCAGGACTTGACATCATAGTTTTTAATACGTAGTCTCATACTAGGACGAAAATATAAATACGTTTAATAAGAGGGATATACTTGTAAATTAAGTTTTTAAATCTTTTTATAGTTTCATTCAAGTTACATGATGCTGTGGGTTTTTATGAGTATTTTTTTTTAAAAGTCATTATTTTCTATAATTGCAGTATTGATTTTGTGAACACTATAATGGTGTTCAACCGTATGATGGGCACAGTGATGATATGCCAAGGTTTGTTAGATGGAACATAAACATCTTGAGGCGTATGCTTTATGAATCGGAGCTTGCAGATTTGGATGCATCAAAGGTAATGAAAACAAAAATTTTTATATGGTCTTATGATTAATTTTTATCTTTTTTAACATTGTTTTCCTTTTATAATCCAGGTATCCAAAGAAATAGGTAGCATTTCTGCGGAGGAGGAAGTGTTATTGAGTCCGCATTATGCGGATAAGGCAGGTAAGGACATGAAAGCCATAGAGTGGCACACACCAGAAGCAGAAGTGGTGAAGGAGGGTGCTGGGAAATGTGACGACAAAGATAATGAAATTAAAGATCTAAAAAAGAGGGTCGTGGAGCTTGAAATGATGCTCAAACTGAGCAAACGCAAAGATTTTATTGATCCAGAGTTTGTTTTTTGTGATAAACCAGAAGAAGACGACCCTGATTCATATGTTGATCTTGTTTGTTCTGGTGCACGGGGAGACTTGCAATTTGAGACACAATCGAAAGAACAAAATATAAGGGAAGAGGAGAAAGGTGAAGAAAAAAAGGTGAGATCGATTATAATAAGACTCAAAGCAAAACCAAGGAAGGTTAAGTTGGATAGTAATTATGAATATTACTATTTAAAGAGGAAGAAAAAAAATGAGGATGAGGGAGGAAAGAAGGATGAAGGAAACAAGAATAAGAAGAAGAAGAAGAAGAAAGGAGGTGAACCAAAGCAGGACGTGTTTGTGGAGAAAGATTCTGCAAAGGATTTTCCAAAAAATGTTGGGTTTGATGATGAGAAAGAGATGGTGAAAAAGACTCCAGAGGTTAAAGGTGAAGAAAAGAAGGAGGGTGACCTCCCAAGTTTTGATTTGAACATTGACTTGAGTCGGGAATCAGCAAAGGAAGATGATTTCCTGAAGGAAAATTTTGGAAAGATAGCTAAAGAAGATGCACCTGCAGCAATTGAAGAAGAAGTCATCGATGTTGATGACTTGCCAATTGGAGATGATGAAGTTGCGGGAAAATTTCTACCACTATCTAAAAGGAAAGATAGATTGGTTTATCTTGATGATAATGAAAGGGAGGTCGTTGAGAATTTTTTCAAGAATGCAAATAAATCGTATGTATTATTTTTAATTTAATTGTATTTTATTTTCTACTTGTTATAAAAGAAAGAAAGTTGGTGCTAAATGCATTTAGCACCCCCTGTCATCACACTTGACAGCAAACCAGAAGGTGCTAAATGCATTTAGCACCCCTTGTCATCACATTTTGACAAACAATACCAGAATGTGCTAAATGCATTTAGCACCCCCTGTCATCACATTTGTCAACAAACCAGAAGGTGCTAAATGCATTTAGCACCTTCCTGTCATCACATCACAATAAACCAGGGGGTGCTAATTGTATTTAGCACCTCCTTTTAGCATTTGGACTGTTGTGCTGAATTTTTTATTTGTACTTTTACTGGGATAGTACCATGGCTTGGAGAAGTTACAATATGTCAATTTTCATATCGGCCTATCTTCTTCAAGATCTGATGTGCAATCATTTTATTGATGGGCAAGTATTGTTATAATAACTTTAAAGTTATGGTTTGTCTGTTTTATAAAGTGATAGAATTGTATAAATCTAAGAGTATTTTTACTAACTGTGCTCTCTATGAATGCAGATCATTGATTGGTATGTCAAGTACATATCAAAAGATATGCAACAAAGAGATAGTGTCATTTTTTCTTTTTCTGCTTGGGTAATACTTTATCTTTTATATCATGTAACTTTGAATGGTTTTTTCTGTTATGTTGGATGCTAAATATATAATTTTTTTTTTAATATGCAGCAAGGTGTACGGGATGGGATTCCAATCTTTATTAAGGATTTTCTTGAGGATGATATAATTAAAATGCCCGTGGAAACTAAATATCTTATGTTTCCTATAAACCACGGGAGGTCTCTTGGCGATAGTGGTAGTTATCATTGGACACTTCTTGTTTTTAATCTACCCAGTTTACGCTGGATTCATTACAACACAATGTTGCCAAGAAGAAGAGCAAAACAATCAAAGAAATTGGAGGACCATTATTACGAGGAGGCCGTACAGATGGTATTTTTTTGAAAACTTTCTCATTACTCTTAGTGTTCACAGTAATGATTCTAATATTTTAGTTTTTATTTGATATGTGTAGAAGAAAGCTGTAATGAAGCATTTGAAGGATCGGGGTGATTTGAAACTGAAGGACACAAAGGTGATTAGGGCAGAGTGTGTGCAGCAAGGAGAAGAGTAAGTACTTTCCGATGTCAAAAAAAACAGTTTTTTATTTTTGTGGTGGACAATTGGTGCTAAATCAGTTTAGCACTTTCAAGATATGTAGTATCAATGTGTACATGGGTGCTAAATGCATTTAGCACCCCCTGTCAAATGTGTACATGGGTGCTAAATGCATTTAGCACCCCCTGTCATCACATTTGACAACAATACCTGAAGGTGCTAAGTGCATTTAGCACCCCCTATCATCACATTTGACAGCAAACCATAAGGTGCTAAGTGCATTTAGCACCCCCTGTCATCACATTTGACAACAATACCTGAAGGTGCTAAGTGCATTTAGCACCCCCTGTCATCACATTTGACAACAATACCTGAAGGTGCTAAGTGCATTTAGCATCCTTTTTTGATAAATTGTGCTATAACATTGTTTACTCCTTGGACTTATATATTTTTATGTCGTTTGCAGTCCTGATTGTGCACTATTTGTGTGTGAATTTATTGAAAGACTTCTTCGCGGTGAAGAAGTTCCGAAAGCTATGGATATAAAGTTGATGCAGATGAAGCGTGCAAAAATTACTCATCTGTTGTTGACTAATAAGGATCATAGCTGGGAACCTGAAGTAGAAGGAGTTCCCAATGAAATTGCTGAGGAGGGAGTTGATGATAAATCTGCGGATAAAGGCGGTGGTTGTGGTGATAATGTTAATTCGATTATTGATGATGCTGTAACATTTGTAGTTGAAAATGCAGAGGAATTTAATGAATTTGATGAATAGTTATTTTTGTAAGTATTTTTGTAATGATAGCTGTGAATATTTGATATATTTGTATATTGGAAAATGTGAAAGAATTTTGATGACTAGTGCTTTTTGTAACCATTGTTGTGAGATTTCTTTTTACAGGACCACTTGTTTAATATGTTGAATCCTCTGTGAGCACAGATCACAAAAATTCAGTAGGTGCTAAATGCATTTAGCACCCCCCAATCCAGGAGGTACTAAATGCACATTACAAAATCCTGTACATAGATGTGAATGTCAATATATTTATATAGTGGAAAATGTGAAGGAATTTGATGAGTAGTGATTTTTGTAAGCGTTGTTAGATTTTCTTTACATTAAAAGTCTTTTTTGAGTACCACTTGTTTAACATGTTGAATCCTATGTGAGCACACATTACAAAAATCCTGGAGCTGCTTAAAAGTGCATGTAGCAGCTTTTGTCAGCACACATCACAAAAAATCCAGGGAGTTGTAAATTCATTTAGCAAACCATGTGATAACACATTAAAAAAATCCAAGAGGTGCTAAATGGATTTAGCACCACTTCTCAATACACATCACAAAAATTGTTGTGGTGCTAAATGCATTTAGCATGTTTTGTCAACACACATTACAAAAATCCGGGGGGGGGGGGGGGGTGCTAAATGCATTTAGCACCCCTTGTCAACACACATCACAAAAAAATCCATGAACACAGAGGAAGAAGTATTCAAGTGTCACTTGCCCCAAAGATATTTTAGCAACATTTTCTGAATATAAGATAACACATTAAACCATGTTCACAAAATAATCATTATCAATCAAAAGGTGTTTAAACAATTTGAGGACATGTTATAAGAGAAAATATAAATTGTAAAAAATTGTTAGAACAGGACTAGTTGCAATGAATAATTTTTCTGTAAGGTATCTGTATAAATATAAGATCAAATATCTATGTATGTACGTTCCGCACTATTTCTAAGCAATTGGCTCGGTGCACCATTTCTTGTTGTGATAAACATACTTGTTGCACCTTCCACACTTCCGTTTCTTCCTCGTACTTGAAGTGTTTGTGTCAAATCGATTCTTTTTTGGTCGACCAGGCTGTGTGTTGCAATCTGGAGCTAATATCTCAGTTACATTTGCCAATACATTAGCACTCAGACCAGAAGTTGGGACTGGATAAATTGGTTTCGAGTAGGAGCTCTTATAGTTTACTGCTAAGAAGCACGGATCAATATACTCATAAATATTTTTATTATCCGCGAGTATGCTCAAAACAGCATGTGAACACGGGAAACCATCAATGTACCAGGAATTGCAGCCGCAATGCCATCTTTGAAGATCTACGCGGTAAGTCTTTTGCTCTCTAACTTCATACAACGTATCGTCAGATTTAGTCACCGTCCATGAGGAACTCTCGGTGACCGTATCTTTCAGCTTGTTTTCAACTGACGGACACAATTCATTTCTCTAACTCCTCGACGCCTCTCTCCTATCTGACATTTGTTTCATTACCTTCACCCGAATTTGGTCTAGCATTGTTGTAATTGGCAGATTACGTTCATTTATAATCCAGGAGTTATAGCTTTCAGCCATATTTGAAGTCATAACACCATACCTTCTCCCCGGGAAGAATGCATTTTCCCAACGTTCAACGGGTGCACTTTCTAAGAATTTATTCATTGTTTCACCCGCAAGGATGCCAAGGTCTCGATAATGCTCCATATACTCATCAACCGTACGAGCATTTGCACAACTTGAGAACAATTGCACTGCTAATTTCTTTTTCCTGAAGCTCTTGGGAAGTGCTGATATGAAGTTCTTTTTCAAGTGGAAAAGGCAATAAGCATGGAATGAATCATTGAATACTTTATGAATTCCATTTTTCAAGCCAACATGTCAGTCAGAAATAAATGTTATTTGTCTAAACGTTCCGACAATAACCTTCAGATCGTTTAAGAACCATTCCCAATTAGCAACATTTTCTGAGTCAACAACAGCCATTGCCAATGGGAACATACCTATAAATAATACAATTGAGTAAGAACAGCAGTCGTGCTAAACGTTTCCACGACCATTGTGGTCAACAGACATAGGGTACTAAAAGGTGCTAAATTCATTTAGCGCCCCCTGTGAGCACACTTTACAGCAAACCAGAAGGTGCTAAATGCATTTAGCACCACCTGTCAGCACATTTTACAGCAAACTAGAAGGTGCTAAATGCATTTAGCACCCCATGTGAGCACACTTTACAGTAAACAAGAAGGTGCTAAATGCATTTAGCACCACTTGTCAGTACATTTTTGCAGCAAACCAGAAGGTGCTAAATGAATTTTAGCACCCCCTATGAGCACACTTTACAGCAAACAAGAAGGTGCTAAATGCATTTAGCACCACCTGTCAGCACAATTTACAACAAATAAGAAGGTGCTAATTGCATTTAGCACTCTTGTCAGCACACATTACAAAAAACCAGAAGGTGCTAAATCTATTTAGCACCCAGCTAATTTGCACATACTAGGGTGCTAAACCCTTTTTAGAAGCATTGTTCATACACAACTATGGTGCTCCACAGTTTTTAGCACCAACTATGCTACAATGAGACATAAAATGAAAAATAATAATTGGTGAACTTACCTCATCAGCATTAGTTGCAGTTGCAGAGAGCATGCAACCTTTATATTTTGCCTTAAGATGGCAACCATCCAAAACTATTAAAGCTCGACAAAAGTTGAATCCGTATATACAAGCTTCGTATGCTATGAAAACTCTTAGAAACTTTCTAGTGTTTTCGTCAACTTCGAGAACTACGTAACTTCCCGGATTTGATTCCCTTATACTATTAGTGTAGGATGCTAATTGTTGATATGATGCATAATCGTCACTGTGGACTTCCTTTATCGCGTGGCTCTTACCGGTGTAAGCGAAGTAGTAGCTCAAGGTAACACCAAACTCGCGTCTAAAGTAATCTATGACGTCTGATGGTTTTGTGAGAGGTTTGTCTCGAATTAAATCTAAAACAGTTGACTTGACAACCTGGCTTGTCATTTGTGGGTTCCTTAAATCCTTGAAAGTAATTCCACACGTATGCTCGCCCACCATTTTTCTTATTTCAAAGAACTTAGCAAGCTTGAACTTTGGAGAAGCATGTATTCTCCATGTGCACCCCTTATCTTTTTGCCTACTACAAACAACGGTAATTCGATCAGTAGAATTTTTCTTATATTCAAACTTGAACCCCTTGTGAATGGCATATTTTTTTAAACTTGTTCGGAACTCATCTGCACCACCTGGGAATCTCTGTCCAACACCAATAATACAATTTTCCCAAGCATTAGATTGGCATGGCTGAGTATGAGATTCAGCCTCGCTCTCTAAAGTCCCACAATTGGAGGAGCTTGTAGTAGAGTTATTGTCTAAAACCAAGGATCTAGGACCATCACTTCTCCTTGCAACTATATCTATGATATCTACATTTTGAACAGCTGCAAAGCAAACCATGTATTGTATAGATTCATTACTATCCAGAACATACTCTTTTCCATCACGAGAGATGATTAGGTCTAAATGTAATGGATTTATATCAAACCACCTTTGGCAGATTGACCTCTTCAATACATCTAGTGATAAACCTAGAGTCACTTGGAATCCAAAACTAGAATCATTGTAATGCACTTTGCCCAAAATTCCTCTGTCAATATTTCTGCAAAAGTCATTTAGCACCTATTGTAAACATAGTGAGAAGTAATATAATTGTTCTAAAAGTCAGTTAGCACTGGATTATAGTAGATTTCACCAAAACCCAGAAGGTGCTAAATCCGTTTAGCACCCCCATTCAGCACTATTGAAAAGAAAATAGAAGGTGCTAAATGCATTTAGCACCACCTGTTATCACATTTGATTATAAAACCAGAGGTGCTAAGGTGCTAAATGCCATTTAGCACCCCCTGGACAGCAACCAGTAGGTGCTAAGTGCTATTTAGCACCTGTTGTTATCACATTTGACAACAAACCCCACGCAAGGTGCTAAATGCATTTAGCACCCCCATTCAGTACTATTTAAAAGAAAATAGAAGGTGCTAAATGCCATTTAGCACCACCTATCATGACATCTGACAAGAAAACACAAGGTGCTAAATGCATTTAGTACCCCATGTCATCACATTTGGCAACAAAAAAGAGAAAGTGCTAAATGACATTTAGCACCAGATGTTATCACATTAGGCAACATTTGATAACAAACCACACACAAGGTGCTAAATGCCATTTAGCACCCCCTGTCATCACATTTGGCAACAAAAAGGAGAAAGTGCTAAATGACATTTAGCACCAGATGTTATCACATTAGGCAACATTTGACAACAAACCACACACAAGGTGCTAAATGCATTTAGCACCCCCATTCAGTACTATTGAAAAGAAAATAGAAGGTGCTAAATGCCATTTAGCACCACCTGTCATGACATCTGATAAGAAAGCACAAGGTGCTAAATGCATTTAGCACCCCCTGTCATCACATTTGGCAACAAAAAGGAGAAAGTGCTAAATGACATTTAGCACCAGATGTTATCACATTATGCAACATTTGATAACAAACCACACACAAGGTGCTAAATGCATTTAGCACCCCCATTCAGTACTATTGAAAAGAAAACACAAGGTGCTAAATGCCATTTAGCACCCCCTGTCATCACATTTGGCAACAAAAAGGAGAAAGTGCTAAATGACATTTAGCACCAGATGTTATCACATTAGGCAACATTTGACAACAAACCACACACAAGGTGCTAAATGCATTTAGCACCCCCATTCAGTACTATTGAAAAGAAAATAGAAGGTGCTAAATGCCATTTAGCACCACCTGTCATGACACCTGATAAGAAAGCACAAGGTGCTAAATGCATTTAGCACCCCCTGTCATCACATTTGGCAACAAAAAGGAGAAAGTGCTAAATGACATTTAGCACCAGATGTTATCACATTAGGCAACATTTGATAACAAACCAAACACAAGGTGCTAAATGCATTTAGCACTCCCATTCAGTACTATTGAAAAGAAAACACAAGGTGCTAAATGCCATTTAGCACCCCCTGTCATCACATTTGGCAACAAAAAGGAGAAAGTGCTAAATGACATTTAGCACCAGATGTTATCACATTAGACAACATTCCAAAAGGTGCTAAATGCGTTTAGCACCCCCATTCAGCACATTTGGCAACATAGCAGAAGGTGCTAAATGCATTTAGCACCCTCTGTGAGTTCACATTACTAGAAAATGTAAAAGCGATTTAGTACGAGATTTCAACACAATAACAAGCGATTTTATATTTCTAAAAGCTATTTAGCAGCAATATAATGTGTATTTGACGATGGAGCAAGTGTATTAATGATGAATGGAAGAATTATTGTGTATTTGACGATGGAACAAGTGTATTAATGATGAATGGAAGCAATATATATGCGTTTTTTTGAAAAAAATACCTGGATAATGAATCGGAATTGATTGTTGGAACGATCTCTTGATTCATGTCTGTAGTTGTGATGATCGATCGTTGTGTGCTTTGGTATTTTTTGATTGAGATTTGGTTGCAACTGTTTTGATCGATCGTTGAATATGTTTGAAGTTATATATATATATATATATATATATATATATATATATATATTAGGTTAAATGTGTTATTAGTTAAATAAGGAAGGGGTATTAATGTCTTTTTAATATAATATCCTTAATTTATAATGCTAATTTGTAATTAGCCTTTATTATTGTGTTATTATTATAATAAGGCTTTATACTTAATTGCTTCTATAATTTAATTCTTTTTATTTATAAGTGCATAACATATACTTTTAAAGCACACGTTAATATGACCCTTATTTTATAATAACTCTCCCTCTTTTTTTTATATCTATCAAATTTGTGTGCGCCATGGTTGCCTTTTTTTTAATTTTTTATTTATTTATGAGTTTTTTGTTTTCTGGCCCAAAATTTTGAATTGCCTTATGCATTAATAACTCTCCAAAAGTTACGATAATTATTAATTTTAATTTTTTTTAATGATTTAAATCAATAAAAATTATTATAAAGTAATAGTATTAACCCTAGCAATTAAGGGCCATAAATAACCCCTTATTAGTATAAGGCTTCAAGTACCAACAAAATGACTTTATATAATAATATTTTTTTATGGTTTTAAAGTTTTGCCCATTGTTGATTTTTTTTTTCTTTAGAATCTTTTTTTCCTTAAAATTGGGGGTTTTTTTTTTTTATTTTAGGAAGCAATCAAATTATAAATACGGTTTTAAATTTCAAATTGAATTAAATTCTTGAATTTGAATTCAATAAATAAACGCTACAATTTAAGAAGATTTTAAATAATAGTGTATAAATTTGATTAACAATAGTGTATAAATTTAATAATAGTGTATAAATTTGATTAACAATAATGATTTAAATCAATAGTGTATAAATTTGAATTAAATTCATGCTATAACTTAGGAAGGTTTTAGATCATCTCTAAGAGCATCTCTAATAATAGTGTATATTTAGATTTTGTCTAAAATATACAAAACTTGTAAAAATTTTGAGCTCCGGCAGTCTTGTAAATTTAGCTTTTGTATAAAATGAATGTGTAAAATACACCCCAAATTTACACTGCCACGTCAGTTTTTTCGTTCCTCAATTATTTTATAAAACTTTAAAATGTAATAACTTTTAATAGAAATAATATATTTTAATAAAAATTATATATCTAAAATCTACTAGTCAAGACCAACAAATTAAGATCCATTGTTGTTATAATATTATGTATACCAAAATTCAAGAAAAAAATAATTAAAAATTGCATAAAATGATATCTAATATGCATAATTATCTTATTGGTTCATTCAAAATTTACACAAAAGTTTTAAAATGTACCATTGGAACATATTTTTTTACACTTCAAGTTTTGTGTAAAAGTGTCATGACACATAGGATTTACACAAAAAAATTTACACAAAAAAATTTACACAATGATTGGAGACGCTCTAACACTAGTATAAATTTTTGTTTTGTGTGAAATATACACAATTTGTAAAAGTTTTTGTCCCCAACTGTCTTTTAAGATACTTGGACACATCGGAATTATCTGAAAGTGTAGCGTAAAATTCACAGTCTATTTACATTGCTATTTCAACTTTCTCTTTATACCAACTTATTTATAAAACTTTAAATTGTTATAAGTTTTAATACAAAATATGAATTTTAATTAAATTTATATATTTGAAATCTACTTATCAAAATGAATAAAACAATATCCAATGTGATTATAAAACTATTTACAGTTTTGCCCATTGTTGATTTTTTTTTCATTAAAATCTTTTATTCCCTAAAATTGAGGGTTCTTTTATTTTAGGAAGTAATTAAATTATAAATACAGTTTTAAATTTCAAACCAAATTAAATTCTTGAATTTGAATTCAATAAATAAATGCCACAATCTTTTTTATAAAACTTTAAATTGTTATAAATTTTAATACAAAATATGAATTTTAATTAAAATTATATATTTGAAATCTACTCATCAAAATAAATAAAACAATATCCAATGTGGTTATAAAAAAATTTATATGAAATGGCATTTCACATGTGTTGCTATTTTATTGGTTTTTTCAAATTTTTACACAAGATTTACAAATGTATCATTGGAACATATTTTTTTTAGACTTCACCTTTTGTGTAGAAATTGATTAACACACATGATTTATCCGTTATTTTTTACACTATCATTGAAGATTCTCTTAAATCTTTAAACTGTTTAATGCTAGATATTTTCAAATTAGTAGTCACATTGCCTCGACACTAATTTTGCATGGTTTTTGTAATCTGATTAACTTCCACAACAATATGATTAACTTGGATGATAACTTTTCGTTTCATGTATATTTGCTGACATATTTTGTACATACCAACAATAAATAAATGTTAATTGTGAAGATTGCATTTTGTAATATGACTACTTACAGACTAAAATATTGTAGCCTGTTCGATCCATTTTGCAAATAATTACTTTTAAAAAATGGATAAAAACTGATGTGACACAAAATTGTAAATGATTTAATTGGACGTATACATATTAAGGCATTGAAAGACATATTATTCGAGCAAGAAGGGTGATATAGTCATACTAGTAGTTATGAGAACCCCGACTTGTGCCCCGCCAGATCTCGACTCGCTACGTGCTCGTCTTTGAGTTCTCGTTTTGGTCGGTTTTACATTCCGACACTTATGTAGAATCATTAGTATATTTTACCTAAAAACAGACAAAAGGTATAAATTGTAAACCAATGAGAATCTCACAAAACGGTATGTGAAATAATTCATTGAGTTCACGGACTATATTACAAAGAAGGAAGATGTTAGACCTTCTGCAGTCCATAAGCTAAAATGGTAAGCAAATTTAGATTTTTAGCAAGTCTTTCTCCGCAGCGCGTAGGGGAAAAAAAGCAACAAAAACTCCTCGCGATGGAGTGTCCATCGCGCCATCCCTGTCAGCACCATCTCACGGCATTTTGAATGTCGTGAGGTCTCCCCACCTCCAACGATACAATCCAAACGGCTACTATGGAGTAACGGTCCAAATTTTCCTCTATTTAAACATTTGCCCCACATTCAATCTTAATATCATTCTTTCTATTTTTCTCTCATACATATCCACTCATCAAATTTATTTAAGTTCCAACAAATTTCGAGCATCCTCAAAGTAATTTTGCAGAAAATTAAGGTACAATTATCTTATTCTTTTTATTAAATTATTTATTTGTTTAATATTATTGTTTATTTGTTTAAATATTTTTGTCTATAATTAATTTGTTTTGGTCAATTTAAGATTTTAATATTATTATTTTATGTGAGTTAATCATTTTGTATATAGTATGAAAAGTTCCTTAACATTTATAATGAAAAAAATGAACTATGTAAAAAAATAATTTTTAACATTTCATTCTTTGTTTTTGTATTTGAATTTATTTTTATTTTACAAAAAAAGTAATTTTACTCTTTCGAAATGTTAAATAATAAAAAAATATTTAGGCACTGGATAAGAAAAAAGTTTACATTATAAGTAAAATTAATTTATTGACCCTTAACATTATCTTGGCCTTAAATTTTTGCCAATAGCTGTGATAGCATTTCCTATCAATAATCAATAATTCTCTTTAAAATTTACCTTAAAATAATATAAATTCTATTATTTATTCTCAGCATAATGAAAAAAATCCAAAGATTTTTCGGGAGAGCTAGTATATCGAGTCCTCCCAATGAAGGTGGGTCTGGTACATTTGCTGCAACGCCTACTACATCTGCTGCTAGGCCTAGTTCTGCACGACGGAGATCAACCGAACGTCGTGCTCAGCCTGAAAATTACGAAACTCCTACTACCCAGCCATCAAGTTCATCTTCCCCCTTTGCTAATTATAGAAGGGTTGTTGATAATGGAAAACATATTTCGAGAATGAAGAGAACAACTGAAGGTAGTTTATTCTATATAAGGTCAACCTGGCACCAAGCAAGTGGAATATATAAAAGCCTATCACGAGATCTAGATGTAGAAATTTTGCTTGATAATTCTGGATTGTGTAATTTATTTAAACGACAAATGCCAAATTCTGATCGTACTGTAGTTGAAGCGTGCTGTCGACGTTGGTGGGACACCACCCATACATTTCACCTGCCTACATGCGAGTTAGGTTTCACACCACTTGATTTCACCATGTTAATAGGTACACATATCAACTTTGTATACATACATATAACACAAATTTTATATGTAGAAAAATAAATATAATTTCTATTTATATTTTAATTTAATAAATTTAATTAAATATATTGTAATTTCTATTTTCAATAGGAATTCCCATTAGGGGTGACAAATTACCACTTCCTCAAGTGCATGAGGATTCGACATTGACGGCTGAAAATGGGATACTAGCTACTTATTTTCCATATTTTTTAGATGAAATAGATTCCGGAGCAGTAAAAGGTTCTTTTATCGCCGCATATCTTGGAAGTGACGATATAATATAAGCTATTGTGGCAGATGGTGTAGCTAGATTATTCATATTCTATATTTTAGGGTATGTATTTTTTCCCAACGGAAATAGTAGTTGCCCAATATTTTGGGCAAACTATGTCATCAATATCGAAAATATTAGCCGCTACGACTGGGGATCAGCTATTTTGGCCAGAATGTATTCAGGCCTTGATGTTGCATCTCGAATGTTAATTAAAAGCTTAAATTTCTTTTGGCAGCCAATTGAGGTACATATTTCGTTTTAAATGTGATTTATGTCCATCATTTTTTTATTACTATATTTCTATTTGCATTAATTAATTTTAATAAATTTTTTTAATAAAATGCAGTTCTTTTTTTATGAGTACATGGCAACTCAATGTCCGCGGTTTATAACCAGAGCACCTCTACTTTGGCCTAGAATTCATCGATGGAGTTTGGAAAATGTTGAGACTGCAAAAAATTCAGTCAGGTTTAATCTCGATATTGCGGACCAACAACTGGAGATGCGTTCAATGCAATCTATTATTTGGCAACCCTACACAAATGATTTGGCAATACAATTTTCTATACAACAAATTTCATTACACCTTTCACGATGCAGGTATTTGTTACTAGATCCCCAACTCGGAGGACAATGGTATTTGGGCGAACTGTGCTACCGACAAATTTTTGGAGGAATTGCGATTCCTAACGATCCTCCGGTTAAAATGACAAAGATCCCTCGAGATGTTTTTAATCATTATGCCCAATATGGTTGGGATCCATGTACTATGTTCCTTTCTGAAGCGACGAAAGAACTTTATGAAGAATATTGGACATATGTTTCTAGCGGACCATCATTACCACCAATCGGTAGAGGGGTTAATGTTGACATTGTTGGATATGCGGCATTGGTAGGGCGTGATGTTGAAATGCCATGTACGCCACAAGAGGTGGTAGGAGGGGTTTATAACAGTCAAGGTGGTTCTTCCTCATCACAACCGTTTGCTTCACAACCGGTTGCTCCTGATTGGAGTTATACCATTTGTACTTCAAATTGTGAAACAATTCAACTATCTTTGCCACGAGATAAACCTTCAATAGAGGCCCTTCCAGTTATGATGCAGTCGCGTGCTATATGGAGAAATCTTTACATAGATGCAATGAATTGTACAAACCAATTAAAACATCAATTACTCATGCATTCAAGTGAAATGGCACAACAATTGAAGGAAAAAGATCGTCAAATAAGGGAAAAAGACGCCGAGATAGAACGGTTGCGTGAGGAGCACTCCCAATCATATTCACAATGGCCTGGCCTTGAAGATAATTAGTTATATTATGTAATTTAATTACGTCATTGTATTGTTTGCTTCTGAAATTTAGTGTTTTGATTTGTTGATTAATTGTTCGGACTAGTTATCTTTTATGTCAAATATTGCAAGTTAATTATGTTTGAAGATAATTAGTTATATTTAATAATTTAAGTATGTCATTGTATTGTTTGCTTATAAAATTTACCACCAATTGATTTGTTACAATTTTTTCAAATGATATTCTTCAACACAATATCTCCGTTTATCTTTTCAAATAGCATTATTTTCTTATAAAATATTATTATAAAAAAATTATGTCTACTTTTTGTTCAAGAGGTTTTTATGGGCAAAATACAGTAGATGAAGAAATAATTTTGTTATCTCAACAAATGACAAACTTAAATGAAGATGATGATGATGATGAAGCTGTTGCATATAATGAAATGAGGAGGCAAAATGCTATATCTAATATTAATACTTTGGAAACAACTGAAGTATCTATAAAAAGATATAAATTCCGAGAAAGACAGGCTGCTCATTCAAGACTTTAGAAAGAGTATTTTGCTGAAAATCCATTTTATCCTGATACAGATTTTCGGCGCAGATTTCGAATGCGACGGCCACTCTTCAACCGCATTCTTGAAGCCGTGTCGAACTACGATTACTATTTCGTTCAAAAACCTGATGGTTTAGGCCGTCTCGGTTTATCCCCTCACCAAAAAATTATTGCAGCACTTCGACATATGTGTTATGGGGCATGCGCCGATATATGGGGAGAATACCTTGCAATAGGTGATTCGACTTCGATAGCATCATTAAAACGTTTTTGTAATGCTATTATTAATGTATTTGGTAGTGAGTACCTGAGAGCGCCTACAACAACAGATGTGCAGCGTATTTCAACTGAAAATTCAGCTCGTGGATTTCCTGGAATGCTTGAAAGTATTGATTGCATGCATTGGATGTGGAAGAATTGCCCAGTTGCGTGGCAAGGATCATATCGTGGTCATAAGCACACGCCAACAATAATATTAGAAGCTCTTGCCTCATACAACACTTGGATATGGAATTCATATTTCGGTATGCCAGGTGCGAATAACGATCTTAACGTTTTGGCGAGATCAAATGTTTTCGAAGATCTATTACATGGTAGATCTCCACCTGTCAATTATGAAATAAACGGCAATGTATATAGTATGGGATATTATTTGGCTGACGGTATATACCCGAGCTACGCCACTATTGTCAAAAGTATGAAAAGGCCTAATTCTGAGAAAGAGAAAGTATTTTCAGCCACACAAGAGAGTGTTAGAAAGGACGTAGAACGGGCATTCAGAATTCTACAAGCCCGATTCGCTATAATAAGGCAACCCGGTAGATTATGGAACGAAGCAGCGCTAAGCAGCATAATGCAAGCATGTATAATATTGCACAACATGATTATAGATGATGAAAGGAGAATAGATTGGGAATGTGAGTACGATCAAATTGAAGAACTTCCACCGTTATAGCGAGATCCTACGGTGGTCTTTAATAATTACATGCATCGTCGTAATGAGATGACTAATTCTAGCACGCACAATCGTTTGCGTGCAGATTTAGTAGAACACATATGGGCAATTCATTCTGAATCGTAGTTTTGTGTGTTTCTTAGATCTAGTGTGTTTTTACAACTTCTTTTATTTATTCCACTGTATTTTCTATTTAAAAAATTTATTTTCTATCGTATTTGAATGTTTTCTCTTTGTTATTATGTGAGTTAATCATATTTTAATGTATTGTATTTCTTATAATGTGAGTTAATAATATTTTAATGTACTGTTTTTCGTTTGAAATGTGAGTTAAACATATAAAAATGTATTGGTTTGCAATTTTAAATGGTTAATGCTTTTAATGGATTTTTATTGATGATATGTAAAAAAAATAGTATTGTAAATTATTATAATTGTATCAGCTTTAATATACTCCTAGATTTTGTAAACACCTCGGGAGATGTTCTTGTCCTTTTGAATAACAGCTTTATTATATTTGTCATAGATTTTCTTGTCCTTTTGAATTTTGTAAACACCTCGGGAGATGTTCATATCTTCTTACAGATTTTTCCTAGATTTTCTTATCCCATTAGATTTCTTATCAGATTTCTTATCCTCTTATATTTGCTAGGATATTTCATTCTATAAATAAAGATGACATTCACTGACTTATTCACATAATTGTCCATCTTGTTAGGTGAAAAATAAGTAATCAGTATGGATGAGGAAATAGAAGAAAAATGGAGAGAAATAATAGCAACTTATGAAGATGGTGTTAGAATAAGCCCACATGTATTTGCAACAAAAACCCTTTGGAAGACACATCTATCTCGCTGGGTTAAAAAAAAACTAAAACTGTATAGAGGAGGGGGAGGAGAGTGGCGAGACAAACATTTCTGTCAGTATGTCCCAACAGAGTTATTCTCAACTTTGTTGGAAAATCCAGAATTCGATCCTAAGTATCGATTACTACCATCTTTAGCCGCTCGGACATCAATTTTTGTACTTCTACAACGACGAGCCGAAGAATGTAGTAGGGTCGCAGAACACCAAGCTCAACTGAGGCGTATAAATCCAGGTTTAGTATTTAATGAGGATATTTGTCCTCGAGATTGGGAAGACCACGCGTTTGAAGAATATGAAATTGAGGAGTCTAAAACATATCCAGATGATGTTTCTTCATCCGACGAAGATAACTCATAAATATTTATAATTTTATATAATGTTGGGAGCAATATAATTATGTTTTAAGAATAATGTATTATGTATGGTGTTTTGTTCTATATGAAATGAAACTCGTTATCTTTTAAAACAACAGTGCAAACCAAAGGTTAAATAAATAAACATTGCATATAACAAACAGATTACCTTAAAATAAAAGTGCATTACAAGCATAAAATTAAAACCACATTGGAAAATTTAAAAATATTAAGATAACATCCATAAAACCATAAAATTAATTAATTAAAAACACAACTCAGAAGTATTGATTGCCCGGATAGTTTTGCTTTGATTGTTGGCGTCTTCGATTTAGAAATTCTTGAAGACGGTAATTGTACAACTCCCGTTGTTGGTCACTCATACGCGTTAAATCCATTGACATTAATGCATTTTCTTCAGCTAGTTCTACTTCTCTGTTTCGTCTTGCCTCCTCACGGATATTTCTTTGTCTTTCTTCTTCTCGAAAATTTTCTAAACGAGACATATGAAGACGCATTTCTTCATTAGCTTTTGCATTCAATGCAACCTTTTCTTCGTACATTTTATTAAATGTTTCTGATCTCTCTAATTCTGCCCTTTCAGAAGCTAATAATTTAGCTTTTCCCTTTCTTTTTTCTGTCTAACTTTGCTGCATTTCTTCCTATTGGTCGGTTTGCATCAGGGCCTTCAATGGTAATCTGGGAAGAATCGTCTCCTATGTTAATCGAAGAACCAATGCTATCTTCAGATGGACCATAGCAGGAGTGTTGACTGTTTGAAGATGTTGTTTTCAAACTAAATTTTTGGTGCTTTTTCAAAATTTGATAACAATGATCGAAATTAAAAGCTTTACCATTTTCTAAATGGTATGCTCTTTGAGCTTCCCTAACCTGTATTAAATAAATTAAAAAAATAATAATAAGTACAACGATATAAAAATTAAAAAAACATATATATTGAAGATAAATTATAAAAATCAATTAATATATAAAACATAAAATAGAAAATTACCCAATCCATTTCGTTTGTTCCGCTGCCAGCATTACTCATTGCGTGCGATAATTTTGAAATATATATTCCAATAGCTTTAGTAATAACGAAAAATCGCGATTGAAGAGAGGATTGTGTCCTTCGATGTAAAACTTCGGGTTGCCCATGGTATTTGACCGTAATAACTTGCCACAAGCTATCCAAAGATTGATTAGTACCTTGAATTGGATCAACACTTACACTAAGATAAGCACGACATAAAGCTTCATCTTCAAAAACTTGAATATTTGTTCCTCGATTTTTATACATAATTAAAAAAATTAAAACTTGTATACGTAAAAAAATAAAATAAAATACAAGTTCAGTTTTAATAGGAGCAGAAGAGTAAATACAAACAACCAATTTTTTTAAATTTATGAAAGATATGAATATGTGAAAGTTTCAAAATTTTAGGGGGTATTTATAGTTTGCAAAAGTTGAAAATATCCGTTAAAGCTAACGGCTGTATTTTTCAAAATTTGAATTTGACCCCCACACTCACACGATGGATTGTACATCGTGTGATGCTGACTGTGCATCACGCAATGTACAGAACATCGCGCGGGGTGGTGTCAGGCTCTCACGACATTCAGTCCATCGTGGGTCAATAATGTTTGTCTCCCTCCGCTTTTACCATTTCTCTACCATTTTACCATGCCATTTTAACAAATAGCATCTGCGCTGCACGTCTAAAAATGGTAAATTTACAATTTTAACACCCGCACTGGAGATGGTCTTAGACACCCATTTTGCCTTTCGGTTTATGGATACATTTTGTGTGCCATGATGGTAATCCGTTTCTTTAACATCTAGATCTCATTACAAGTATTAACACACTGACGACTTAGACATTACAGAGGTTGGGCTAAGATTCACTAGACTAGGCTCGGATCGACTCTAGACTTTTGGATTGGCTCTAGAAAGATAAAACAATTTGCACTACCATTCTCTGAGTTCATAGACTACATTATGGAAAGGGAAGGTGTTAGGCACCCGCTTCGTCTTTCGGTTTCTCAATACATTTTGTGTGCCGTGTTAGTAATCCGTTTCTTTAACATCCAGATCTTATTAGAAGTATTAACACACTCATAGGGTTGGACAATGTTGGTGCTAAAAATTGGAAGGGTATTTTAGACCACACAGTTAAATAATTATATCAAATAATTAGAGCAGTAAAAGTACTGAATTTAAGGGAGTCAAAGATTTATAGAGGAGGTTGGCCTTGTATGAAAATACGGGTTAATCCTCCCCTATGGAATAAAGCTAGGAGCTCGATTTGCCTTATATTGATAGGGGACCAATCAAGTGTTTCAAACTCGCGAAAGTCTCTTTGGCTATTCTATTCTCTCAATATTATAATAAGAGGAAAGTTGAACTAACTATAATCTCAGTCTCTCTAATTGAGGAGTCCTAAAGCAAGCTGCCGAGCTCTGCCTCTATTTTTTTGTGCTTACTTGTGGTGTGTCTTGTTTCTCTCTGGTTCTTCTCAATTGAAACTTGATCAAAACTTGGTTGTTGGGAGAAGTAAATACTTCTTGTATATATATGACTGTAGGAGACGTGTGACCAGAGCTCCCAAAGCAGGTCTAGTACCATACTTCGATCAATACCAACTCTGACCTTGCTTTTCCATGAATTTTGGTGCATTAAATGTAGTTGATGTGCATTTAATGAAGGTGATGGAAGTTTTGCGTGCTCTACAGAGCAGGTGGTAGTTGCTCATGTTTCTGCTAACCACTCTACCAGAATGGTTAGGCAAGAAAGAGAGAGCGTTCTAGAGCTCGCCGAAAGAGCTCTGGAGTCCAATGCTTACAATTTGTAGTACGTGGTCGACCTTTGAGGGGGTACCTAGTTCTTGAAGAGCTCTATCCTTCACACAAAGTCTTAATAGGGTTCCTCCGAGCTCCTCGCGCTGAAGCAGGCCTAATGGCTGATGTGAACAGCCACGTGTCAACTCGGGGTTGGCAAGGGAAATTGAATTAATAATTCGCACTATCAATTACCCCATATCATTGTCATTTAGCTCAGAAGAGCTGACTGGGGATGATAAACTTCCAAAGGAGGTCTGAGGGAGCTCTAATCCCTGGCAATGGAGTTGCCCAAGGTGCGAATTTTTGGCCATTTTTGATGGCACTTGACTTGAACCCATAGACCTTGTGGGCCTCTTATTTCTTCTTAGAGAGATCGTGTGCGTTAGTTCCGTTTTCCTTAGAGGTCGTGCAAACGTGTGGTAGCAGGTTTGTGAGTGGACAGTTAAGGCTCTAAGTGGACGGTTGGCTTCTCCCACACACCTTATATAAACCCTTTCGACTTAATGGAATCTCCACTTTGTTTTTCTTAAACCCTAGGCATATTTAGAGCTCTGAGAGTCTTAGGCTATTCGCGTTTTCTGTTAAACTGGCATACAGACCTCCTTCAAACCACTATTTTAGGAGATTTTCAAGTGTCCCCTTGGTGGACTTCATCGACAAAATACCTTACTTCGCCCCTTCTACCCCTCTCCATACTTTAGCCATTCTCATGGATCATCTTACCGATCATGGGCGGAACCTAAACGTCCAAAATGTTAGTGAGGTTAGGTCATCTTCAGGAGTGGCTCTAGCTGCTCCCCCTGTATCTCCGACTCTGGTCCTACTAGCTATCAACGCCATACGTATGCTTGACAGCGACCTGAACGAGGTCACCATTTTCCTTCCTCCCACTATTAAGAATATTAAGAGTGCTATCGGCGCGTACACGGAGTATCTCAGTTTTCTGACCTTTTTTCCATTGCCTCCACCTTTTCTGAGCCGGACATCCCTATCTTCAAAGATAGGTACCAGATCCATGATGGGGTGAGGATTAGGGCTCCAGAGCCGGAGGAGAGAGCCTGCTACTTCATGCCCAAAAAGGTTTGTTTCTACGAGTCCGTTTTTGAGCACGGGCTCAGGTTTGCGATGGACGACCACTTGAGAGAGCTCCTTGCCTCTTTGGATCTGGCCCTCATGCAAGTTCCTCCACCATGTGAAGTTGCCTCATAAGGTCCATTCTGATCTTCAGGGCCATCTCCGCAGGGAGTCAAGAGTCTTTGTCGACGAGTTCCTGACCCTGTTACAGTGTAAGGACAGTGGGGGCAGAAATAGAGGAACCTTAAGTTGCTCTTCAAGGTTGGGAGCCTCCAAAAATCATACAAGACCTCCCTTCTAGCATCTCGAATTGGAAAAAGAGATTTTTCTTTGTATCCGAATCCGGTTGGGAGCATGAAGCGTAATGTCCTAACGTAATTGATCTGAAAACATGGTTCACCGATCCAAACTCCATTCGTAAGTACTTGAGCTTATGAACTGCTGTGTACTGTCTTTTTTTTTTTCTTGGCCATACATAATTTGTTTATTTTTTTGTGCTGGCTTTTGTAGAGAGAAAACCCGCTTTCGTCTCCGATGAGTGGATTAAAGATGCTGAGAAGTTTTTGGCGAAGAATTATGCAGCCCTTACTGCGCCAGAAATGCTCTGGCGTTTTGGCCTGGGTCCTAGGCCCAGGGACATGGACTCTGCCATCTAGACCGTGGCAGACCTTGATCTCAACAGGCCATTTGTGGCACTCATCGAGGCTACCTCCTCAACCGCTACGGCCAAGACCCCCAAATATGGTACCACAACTCCTCCAGCCACTGAGGAAGTGGAAGAGGTAGGAAAGCTTGTGAGGAAAAATTCCAAACAACTAGCAAGTGGTTTAATAAAGGGGGCTTTATTGAATATTGTCCCTCTATGTCAGATCCCTTTCTTGCCGCCTCCCAATAAATTTCTGACCTCTAAGGTTTTTTGTACGAGGCTTTTCTCTACCTGTTCTGACATGTTTTATCGGTCTTTCGCAAATAGACCTCTGGTAATAGATCATGCGAAAGTAACCAAGAGAAAAAGGACTCTTCAGAGAGGTCATTTGACAAAGAAATCTAAGGTTGGAGAGGAATCCTCTATTCTTTCCAAGCAAACAGAGATAGAGTTGGTTCCAAAGCAGGTCGTGGGATGGGAAAAAGATATCGGCTCGTTTATGGAGCTGATGAACAATCCTTTTGTAGACCTCACTCCCCTTGGCTTACAAGAGACGGGACTGATGAGATTAGAGGAGCTCTAAGATAAGGGTATCCCATCTCCTTCAGATGTCTCTCCCATCAGAGCTGTCTATAAGCAGGTAGTGTCCGAAGATGACGAGGACGTGCAGGAGATAGATCCCACCACCGCTCATTAGCAGTCGGCTTTCGAGAGTGGTCCTATTGCTGATATTCCCGCGTCTTCTGGGTTAGACGGCTCAGGGTTCTTCGTGCCAGGGATGACCCTACATCCTCTAGGCGAGGGTATGCTTCAGAACGCCAAGGAGGTGGGAACAAGTAAGGTGGCCAATGAGTTTGGCTTCCACATCAGCCAGGTGAGCGTTTAAACAACCTTTCGCTAGACTTCAGGCTTTTATTATGTTTCTTGACTATGTTTTTTTTGGTTTCAGGCCATTTCTCTCTTCTATTCGACCCTCCACATAGCCTAGGAGGAAACTAGCTCCTGGCCTCTTTCTGCAGCTATGGAGAAGTCCAACAATGACCTTAAAGAGTTAGGGGCTGAATGCGACGAGGTCTTGGCCCCGGCTGAAAAGGTTGAAAAAGAGTCTACCGACCTGAAATCAGCTCTGGAGGAGGTACACCGGTCCCTAGAGCTCGAGCGTCAAGGAAAGAGGGAGGCCAGTAGGTTATTGGAGCTCGAGCGAGCAGCGAAAAATGAAGCTCAAAAATTGATGGAGATTGAGCGTAAAGGTAGAGAGGAAGCCAGTACACAAATCAAAAAGCTTCAAATAGAGCTATCTGCCAAAAAGGAGGAGCTTTCCGCTGCATCTTATCTCATCGAGGCCACGAGGGGTCAAGTCTCTGAACGGGAGAGGGAGATTAACGAATTCAAAGAGTCTCTCCCAGCCGTCGAGCTCCAAGCCATAGAGAACTTCTGCGCTCAAGGGGAGCCACTTGCGAAGATCAATGATGCCTTCATTGCAGGCTTCTTCAAGTGTCAGGACCTCTCCTTGCAACAGCCTGACAACCTCGAGGATCTAGAGCTTCCTTTTGACATGGGCGTGACTCCAGAGCTAGAGGCCAAGATTTTGGAGAAAAGGGGAGACATCCTGGCCATCCTTCAATTGATCGGGGATGAAGAGCCCTGCCTATTAGAGAATTGCGAGACTGGGAAGGCTTCCCCTTTTGGAGATGGCAGTGACGTTAAGGGGGCTTAATGGCTGAGCTATTTGGTGGTCGTAGGAGTTGTAGTGGTATGATCTTTTTTTTAAATAGCAAGTTTAAGACCGCTGTAATCCCTTCTTATCAATGAAATGAATAAGTTTTGCTTTGAAAATTTGTCTTCTCCTAGCCTTGCTTTACTTTAATTCTTTTTTGTCTAAGTTGTCATGTGAAATGTAACAATGAGCTCTATGGATACTCTAATGCCCCCACAACGTAGAGAAAATTGAACAGAATTAAGCAAGATAAAAGTGGTGGATGACTTGTATAATGATTGTAACCTTTTTAAGATCCTTGGTGTGGGAAAGAAAAATTTATTTTTCTGGGCTAAGTCCTGAGTAGAATCATGCCCCCTCAAGTGTGCTTTTTGCGAGCTGAACACTTACTAAATTGACCTCTTTATGAGAGGTTTTTTTTTCTTTCCAGAGTGCAAGTGTACTTCTTGCGAGCTGAACGCTTACTAAACTGACATCTCTGTGAGAGTTTTTTTTTACAGAGTGCAAGTGTGCTTCTTACAAGCTGAACACTTACTAAACTGATATCTTTGTGAGAGGTTTTTTATAGAGTGCAAGTGTGCTTCTTGCGAGCTGGACACTTACTGTGTGCTTTTTTCTAGCTGAACACTTACTAAATTGACCTCTTTGTGAGAGGTTTTTTATAGAGTGTAAGTGTGCTTCTTTCGAGCTGGACACTTACTAAACTTTTTACAGAGTGCAAGTGTGCTTTTTGCTAGCTGAACACTTACTAAACTGACCTATTTGTGAGAGGTTTTTACAGAATGCAAGTGTGCTTCTTACGAGTTGAACACTTATTAAACCGACCTCTTTGTGAGAGGTTTTTTATAGAGTGTGAGTGTGCGAGTTGAACACTTACCAAATTGACCTCTTTGTGAGAGGTTTTTACAGAGTGCAAGTGTATTTCTTGCAAGTTGAACACTTACTCTCTCAAGATTTTATTTTATAATTAAAATCTTGAGAGAGTAAGTATGGGCCCACTCACATAACTCCCCTCTTATTTTTAAGAGGGGTATATTAGTTAATGTACACACTCTCGTAACATTAAATTGATCTTATTTTTGTCCCATTGATTAAGTTGATATTTTCTCTCCTTAAAATGCAGAGAACTCCCATATAATGCCCCTTACCAAAAACATGGTTTGCCTAATTAGTTAGTGTATTAATTTCTAAATATTTAACTAGGGGCTAGGGCATATTTTCACCCCAAATAAATCCTCTAGCACCTGTTCACAAAATCCAGGCACTATAACAAATATTCCCCCCTCAGTGACTATTTGCTGGATAATGATGGAGATGGTGAAGCATGGGACAATTCTTTAGAAGATAACTTAATGGAGAACCTTAAGCAAACTAATGATTTCATTGGTTACTACTCCCATACAGGTACTGATCAATTTGTTGCTGTTTCTAGGCCTCCCACTCTCAATGTTAGTAAGGTTCTAAACTGGGGTAACATGGCTGAAGAGGCTTCCTTTCAATCATGGGAAGCTAGAGCAGATGAGGAATTTGAGGCTGCTATAGATAAAATCAACTCTGATAATTGCATTCTCCTTGGGCAAGATGGCACCCCTTCAATTTTGAATCAACGTTTTATTCCTTTAATGGGAAATCAGGTTCACATTCCTACTCCTTTCAAATCTTCTAATTTAGTTCATAGTAACATTGTTGCTTTACACTCCCGAAAGAACATACCTTCTTTGAGCACACATTCTTCCTTTCAAGGTGGACTATATTATATTCCCTATCCTGTTCAAACTAGAGCACAAAGGAAGAAGAAAGGAACAAATCTTTCTATAATCAAGCAAAATAAATTGAAGAAAGCTTCAATTAGAGAAAATAAGGAAGTTGAAGATGCTGCTCTAAAAAAATCTCCCGAAGTAGCTCAATCTAATTCCTTTTCTTCTTCCTAGCCACTGTATCAATGGCAGGTCCATTTGCAGGACAAGAAGAAAAGAAAAGAGATTGCATTAGTGGATCAATTTACCAATTCAGCAGAACCATAGTCGTCTTCACGTTTTCAATGCAGTTGACCACAGGCTTCTTGGCTTGTTTGCTGTAGTATTTATGTCTTTGCTGCAAGTATTTTCAATTTTTTATAAAGTCCACTTTTTAGACTTTATTTTCCTATTTTGAATTGCTTGGTGGACTTTTGGTCCTGTCATTCAGTCCATCTCGTAATTTTTGATCAATTCATTAGTGTTTTTCTTGGGTCTCGGGGATGGACTTTTTGTATCCCCCTCTTTATGTATCTTTTTGTTTTTTTATGGCATGGCTCTAGCCCTCTTTGGAGGCTAGTGATTTAAAAAAAAAAAACAAAAATCCTTTAGCACCTTAATATGATTTGTAGTAAACTTTTTATATATATAATATCCATACACTTTGTTTATATTAATTAAATATATAGACTATTATTTCCTTTTTTTTTCTTTTTTGCTTTTCTAAGTGCAATATCTAGAACTTATTTTTCTCATGCTCAATTAGGATCTTTTTCAAAATAAAGAGATTTTAACATTGATAAATTGTCATCGTGCTGTAGGCACGGGCAAACCCTAGTTATCATACACTATGCTTCTTTTTTGTTCACCCAATCATAGATTCACAATATAAAGAGTTTAATATTTAATCATCCTTTTTAAACCAGCAATCCCTTCATATGAAGCATCAGATATTAGTGCATTACTGCGTTCCTTAATTTTGTTGCTCTTTTATCTGTAAGTCCATGTAACTTACCGCAATTTCCCTTTCTCATTTAATTTCTTGCATTGTGAAACCGTACAACATAGGACATATATTTCAAATAACTGCTTAGAAGAAAACAAAACCCCACTTAGAGCATCCAGAATGGTACAACTACGTAAAGGTAAGTAAGGTAGATTCATCGTACTCGGACATGTAACAGTTTCTTTCGGTAGGGTAAAACACCGTTCCGTAAGCCATACACATAGTAAATATAGGTTCTGGTAAGTTCCTCACTATACACATAAATGAAATGTGTATGGTGTTCAATGCACAACTGAATTGCATTTGGAACCCAAACACATTACTAAATAGCGCTAGGGCGTGAGATGCATTAAACTAATACGTGAAGGAGAAGACGCAACACTATGTTGCGTGAGGAGAGGAACGCATTATTAAAATGCATGCAAGATAAATCATGCCTTATTAGGGGCTTTTTCTATAAACTTTTATATTAATTGTGAAAGTGGCCATAAAAGTGCAAATAATGGGCTTGGGAATATCCAAGTGGCAGAGAGGTGCATTCATGGGTGGGAGAACTTACCCATTTTAGTAATGCGTGGAGGGAGAACGCATAAGAGTAATGCACTTAACTTTTAATTATTGCACAAATTTCAAAGTTACGTTTGGTGCCGAAAAGGGTTTCTCTTATGCGTTTGGTTCTAAAAGGTTTTCTCACTTGTGTATGATAATGAACCACTACTGCACTCTCAAAGTAAGTAGGGTAAATGTACCCTACTTACTATACCACTAAGTTTATCATTGTGGATGCTCTTAAAGATGTTGCATATTGGAGCAACTAAATCTCTGAGCTACTTTAGAGGCAAATCAATTTCAATCGTAAACATCAACTTGGGAAGGCAAAAGGCATAAAGTTAAGTATAAGAGAATCCAAAAGGAATTCAACATGCTCCTAGCAGCTTTCACATTCCAATCTCGTGCCATCCTCGGCCAGGTAAATCACAAGATCAAGAAAACGATAAATTTTGCTCAAATCCAAAAGGAATTAATAGATAAGGAAAACATAATATCACAAATTACATTCAAATGTGATTATCCAGCCACATCAGAGATTTGCAATTCATCCTCTTCACACGGTGATTCTTTTTTTTTTTTATAAGAAACCAAATATTATTAATATAGAAATATTTAAAGCTTCACACGGTGATTCTTGTGTCGGCAAAAATCCAATTCCGTCACTTGCTTTTGAAAGATCTGGAGTTTTTGCAATGTTATTTTGGGGTTGGTAAATCCAAATCCAACCACATTTCCCGCATCAGTCAAAGTTCTCATTGGAAAAGTAAGTTTGATATACAACATATATATCATTATCATGGCTGGACGAATCTAGTTTGATATACAACATATATATATCATTATATGATATTTGGAAAAGTAAGTTTGTTATATATATATTATATATATATATACATACATATATACTAAACGTACCTTTAAGCCAAGCTTGTGGATTTCTGGTGTTTCATGCTTTCGTAAGCTATAATTGTGATACTTTTACAAGTATGGATGAATTGAGTTTACTTTTGAGATAATGATGGTTTTTCATTACTTATATTTTAGTTGGTTAGTAGATGAGTTCGGTATGAACTATTGTATTAGTTAATTGGCGCAATTGTTCGTCTGTGGATTGGATACTTGAGTGATTCTATATATACACACACATGAGTGTGATGGTCCATGATCGGTCCCAAGTTTCGTCTCTAACGATTGAGACCTTAAGTTGGGACAGAGCGCTCCTAGGTGAAAGACCCGAAACTGTGCACGAAAAATAACGGGAAGCTTTGCTACTGCGTGGTTGAAAGGCCACAAAATGCAGACCTGGTTGTACACTTGGATGGTCGCGGATTATTGAGACGATTGTCTCGGATGATATACGTTTAGATGATACAATTGTTGTGCCGAGTTTTACAAACTAGCCAATGGTTTTATATATACATATATGAGTTGGAAGTTCATACTTTCTTGTTATGGATTACTTGTATCTCATCGATACTTATTTTACTGTACGCATGAGTTTTACAAATATATTATGTTATCAGTGCAATTTCAGCTGTTTTCATGTGATCTCTATCTTATTATAATTTGGGGATGGGAAAGTATTACCATGTATATTATAAAATGATCTTCATAGTATTGATACTACAAATCTATAAATGTTTACAATTTATAGAGATGGCATATTCACACAACATATATGAAAGGAACTACTTTCATTATTCCACATTGCATGCATTGTTTTAAAAATGTATTTTTATATATAAAACCTTATAGTTCCCTCTGAGCCTGTTTGGCTCACTCCCATTTTCCCAAAACAGTTTTGCAGGTACTCTTCAAGGGATGGCACGTGTACGAGTCTAGGGAGCCTTTGATAGCTTAGAACTATGTAGTTGTCTAAGGACGACTTGATGATTATTGTAGGTCAGAAAATACCCTAGAAGGGGGATGAATAGGGTTTTTAAAACTTAATCGAATTTAAAAAAAAAAGATTTAAAAATCATTTAATGTCTATAACAATCAAGCAATCAAGAAACAAGGATAATTCCAATCACAATGAATAAGAAGTACAATATAATAGAGTAAGAGATAGAAAGATTAAACCGATAAAAGTCGAAGACTTTTTGTCTACACGGTTTGGCTTGTTAGCCCCTACTTCCGCGCTCGGTTAGTACCCCGAGAATTTTCACTATAACCAATCTTCTTCCGGGTGAAGATTAAACCTCTACAAGTGTATTCTTCTCACACACTCTTACAAGTATTGAATCGTTCTCAATACTTACACAAGAAATCACTCTTGTTATTTTAAGAGACAAACCTCTTTTAATATTTGAAGAAAAAGATTTGCTGACTAACACTAATGTACAATAGCTCTTAAGTGTATGAATATTACAATTTAAACTCACACTAAGAGATATCAAGTTTGATCAACAATTTCTAGCTCAAAATGAAGATGATTGATCAAAAGCAATGTTCTTGAATCTTTGAAAATTGAATGTAGATGAATAGAATAGTGTAGGAATGATTCAAGTGCATTTAAATAAGTCTTAGATGGTGTATATATAGTCTAGGACACCATATGGCCATTTGGAGGGAGTTGGTGGAAGTTTGGTACGAAAAATGGTAAAAAATCTGAAATCCAACGGCTAGTTTTTAGACCATCAGTCGACTGAGCAAGGCCCATCAGTCGATTGAGCAAAGCCCATCAGTCGACTGATGGTCTCCACTGGTCTGCTGCCAGAATGACCAAAAATCTCATTTTTCATACTTTTGCAAATTAGCTCAAAAATCAATTTTGAAGCTTGGGGATACTTAAATATGAGTTTCTAAGACTTCTATAATGTAAAGAGCTCGGAAATAAGGTCCTTAGATTTTAAAACGAATTTATTTCAAAAACGATTTTTCTCCCAAAGAAGGTTTTTGAAAGGATTTCGATTCAAGCTTTGATTTGATCAATCTAATTATGTTAGAACATAGTATGAGCTTTTATGATGATCAAATATGAAACTTTACATAGGAAACTAAAGCACTCACTCAAATATAAAATAACGAGTCTTCGAGAGCTTTGTTTGTATCTTCATTTCTTTTATTCCTTGGGTCATTGTACTTCATAGAAATGCCATTGAAGATGTATTGATCAAGTAGTTGTGTGAGTTGTAAGACATTGATAGTGCAATACTTTGTAGGAGAATAATCTTGATTCCGGCTTTTCAGTTCAGTCCACGTATGATCAATTTATTGTGGCTATTGTTGGTCGGATTTCAACCCTAAAGGAGGGGTGAATAGGGTTTTTAAAACTAAATGAGGAATTTAAAAATCTTTTCAAAAAGTTTAAGTAAAACAATTTACTTAACTAATATATCAAGGAATGTAAGCAAATAAACAATCAAGCACAAGAGAAAATAATTAAACAATCTCAAGCAATAACAAAACAATCAATAATAAAGAGATTGAGTTAGAAAGATTGAACCGATTTGAAGTCCAAGGCTTTTTGTTCACACGGTTTTGGTTTACCAAACCATAGTCCGCGCTCGGTTAGTTCCCCGAGAATTTTCACTAAAATCAATCTCCTTCCGGGTGAAGATCAAACCTCTACAAGTGTTGTCTCACACACTCTACAAGTATTGCTACACCACAATACTCTCACAAGATACCTTCTTGCTAACCTTGTGAAATTTACCTTTCACAAAAACTAAACAAGAATTTTCCTTCTTGTTTTTCCTATGAGATTTACCTCTCACAATGAAATATAATTGTTTGGTGATTCTCACCAATTTACAATAACTCTCTCAAGTGTATAAAGAATACAATTTGAAGCTCACACTAGAGTTATCCTATTTGATCAAGATGATATAGCTCAAATGATAATAATTGATCAAAAACAATTTCTTGAATCTTTAGATATTGAAGATAGATGAAGTATGGAGTATGAGAGTGATTCAAGGTGTTTAGAATGAGTCTTGGAAGTCATATTTATAGTCCCAAAAGTGATATAGCCGTTTGAGAGGTTTGGGGGAAGTTTTGTACCAAAAATAGTAAAAAATTCGAAATCCAACGGCTATATTCAGGTCATCAGTCAACTGAGCAAGGCTCCTTAGTCGACTGAGTGACCATCAGTCGACTGAGCAAGGCCCATCAGTCGACTGATGACCTCTGCTGGTCTGTTTAGAAGATTGCTGCAGACAACAAATTTTTCCCGATTTATTTTGATCATATATCATTATCCAGCCGTTGGAACTTGATGAAATTTTGGATATAAGTACTATAATGTGTTAACTAACTGCTTTCCAAATTTCATAATGATCGGAGTCCGGGAAGACCTCCTTCAAACAGTTAGATCAAAACAGCGCAAAAACAGAGCGAGTCTAGAAAGGGAAAAATAAACATTTTTGCAATTAAGTACCAAAATCAATTTTGATGCTTGGGATAGGTCAAATATATTATCCTAAGACACCTATTTTCATGAGAGCTCAAAATATGCTCAAATCAATTTAATATAAAATTATTTGAAAACCGGTTTTTGCAAGAATGGTGTTTTCAAAGAAATTTTGATTCAAACTGATTTTGATCAATCTAACAATGATGCAAGTATATGTTTGAGCTATATTATCAATCAATTAAGAAACTTTACATTAATCCTAAGCAAACACACTCAATTACCGAATAGGTGAGTCTTCGAATGCTTCGATTTGTTTCTTCAAATTGATTCTTCACTTGAAGCTTTTTCCTTGAAGCTTTGGCATATGGTTCTTGATCTTTGTGTTCCATGGATTTGCATTGCTAGCTTGTGAGTGAGAATGATCTTCTTGTCTTGTCCAATGCTTGTAGAAGAATGATCTTGATTCGGATAGATCGGTTTTAGTCGAATGCTTCGTTGACTAGATCGGATATTGATTGAATGATCCTCGTCAAGCTTCCTTTGAGCAATCATGCTATTCTTGATTTTCCAAATAAGAAATATATAATCTTATATCAAGAACATATTAAATTACACATGATTGATTTATTGTTATTATCAAAATAAGATTAAGACCTTCAAAGTCAACAGCTATAACTCAAAACATCAACTAAGTTAAATTACACATGATTAACTTTATTGTTATTAACAAAACAAGATTAGTGAATTTCAAGTCAACAATTATAAAACCCATATCTTTTGAATGCTTTGTGTAATTGAATTAAGATATCACGTATTGTGAAAATGTTGTATAACTTATTAGTATTGCTTGGGACCTCGTTGGAGGAAATTGGATTGTACAAAATTTGTAATTAAGTGATTGGATATAAATCTATATGAATGTGAAGTTTGTTTCAAAGGCTTTTAAAACTTACATTGTTATATTCAGGTTTTTGGAATTATTAAATTTATAGACTCCACATGCCAAAAAATTTCTAAACTGGAATTTTATACAAGAAATATTTTAGATATTGTTTTAATTGTTTTAATTTAATCCCACCGTTGCGTACGGCACCGTGATTAACCGAGTCCTGGAGGTGAAAATCTCGAAACGGGATTCGGGGCATCACAAGTTAGTATCAGAGGTTTAGGTTCGATATTTCTTCGCGGGGTTCATGGGTAGATTCTAATTTAGACAGGCGAACCATGGCGATGTCCTTTAATATCGATATGTTTTCATGCAATAGATATTTCTATCGTTAGAATACTTGAGAAATGGGAGAATAGTGGAATGAGATGTTAGCTTGTCTTGGCAGCATCAATCCATTAGGATTTTATTCTTCACTTATTTTGACCTCCTTTGGTAACCAACTCAATCCTTGGCTCCTATTCCTCTCTTATTTAAATGCTTGTTTGTGTTCGGAACTAGTTTTACCTCACAATTTGCTACAGGTGACTGATGGATTATACTTTAGTCATCCACTGATCAACGGTTGACCATCTTATAAATCCTCAATCTACTGTCGCCAATGGGGATTAGAACATGGTAAACCTATGCCAGGTGTCCATTAAAGTTCCATTCATTGCGTTCACCCTATTCTTTCTCTTTTTTGACTTTCATGTAGGGTGAGCCTCATATATGATCAACGTCGGGATCCTAAACTAGAAAGTTGTACTCGAGCATGTAGATTCAGAGTTACAAGAGAGAATATGTCGACTAGTCCTAGTTTGAGTGATATGGTAATAAAGTGGTTGGAGTACTAGAATTCGCTCAGTGGTCAATAGAATTTCCTAAAGTTGGATTAGGAATTAGAATGTATATGGAGCATGATTTCTTGAAATGAAATTTATTTTACCAATTCACAGGTTTTGGATTTGTTCAACTTACAGACTCCATATGCCATAATTTTTTAAAAATGAGTTTTAAAATTATATATATTAAACCATCCGTCATGTACAGCACCGTGATTAACCAAGTCCTGGAGGTCTAAACCTCTAAACAGGATTCGGGGTGTCACAAGTTGGTATCAAAGGTTTAAGTTCAATTTCTCTTCGCGGGGTTATGGGTAGATTCGAGTTGAGGAGTAAGTTATGGTGGTTTCCTCATCTTTTTAAGTGTCATCATGCGATAAGAAACTCTACCATTAGTTCATTTAGAAAATGGGAGACTGGCTTGACGGAGGTCTTACCTTTTTGGGCTAACTTCTTACTTGAACCGTCACCCTTGAGATGTTGTTTGGTCTCCTTGGTTTTAAATTAAATTCTTGGCTTCTTATTCCCTCGTTATCTTCACATGCCTTGCACTTGGGACTAGTTTTTGTGACTAGATTAGCTACGGGCGATTGATGAGTTATATTATATTTAGCCGCTGCTGTGATTCCCCGAATCCCGTTAAGAGATTTTCACCTTTAGGACCCAGTTAATCAAGGATGCCGTGCGCGACGGCATGTTTAAAATAGAAAAAATACTACTTTTAAAAACTTTTTCTTAAATAAAATATGATCCAAGTAAAATTCCTTTTTATAAAATTTTGGTATTTGGAGTTCGTTTTAGTAACAAACCATCCTATCATATAAAAACCATTTCTTACAAATGAAATCACAACCAACATGTTCAAAGTCACTCCACATATAAAAACCAATCTTACGAGTTTACATAGAAAGCCATTTATACAACAAGATCGATAATAAGTACTTTAGATAGAAAGCCCGTTTACAATGTACCCAAGACCAAAAGAATATACAATTTTAATCCCTTTTTAAAGGACTACAAAAGTCATTAGAGGCTTTCTATTGACGTACGCCACGCGCCACCCCGAGATGCTAAGCCTGCAAAACTATTTAGAAAATAGGATGAGCCAAAACCGGGCTCAGTGGGAATTATATAAGTTTTATTAAGAAAATACAGATTATAAGGAACATGCGTGTGCCTTGTATTAAAACAATGTTTATACTTTTAATAGTAGAAGTAATGCAATGCAAATCATTCACAACATGTATAGAACCTAATCACTAGGACACTCGTCCCAGGAACCGGAAGCTACTCGAACCAACTACGCTAGTCCTACCTTTTAAACTCTTATATGGATTGCATCCACGAACTCATAGCATAATGTGGTAATCTAACTATGCGTTTAACTTAGCTGATATCATTCGCTTCCTATGGTTCTTTATGCCGTGCTATTCATTACTTTCCACTTTTCTTATAATACATTATGAAATCCGTCAACTCGTATATGTCTACAAAACTTCTCAATAAGTATTCCAACTCAGATGTTGGCATGTCATCAAGTTACTTTCTATAATACTAATTCACGTCCACAAGACTCCTCGTTTAGTATTCGAATATGAGTATTAGTGCATTACGCAATCGAGTCACATTATCAACTCATCAATAATCCCAATGAAATCAAGTGAGGAGTACGAATAATAATAACAAGAGATATGATACAACAACCATCACAATAATACACATATAAGGATAAATCTGTCATATCTCTTGTATAAAGTCTCAAGCTTACACCCTATGGTCACTAGGCTTAGAGCATCGGTTCCCAAAGGACCCCAAGCTCTAAACTAATCATGTCTCCTTCAAGTGAGAAAACTGCCCAGGGACTTGGTCTTATTTTGTAATTCATTTGGAGTTAAACCCGCGCAAGACATTTTTTCGGGGACTACGATCCAATAGTTAATAAGAAGACACCCGTACAGGCAAGCTCCTCCAAGGATGGAACTACCTTAAGATGTTTCACCTAAGTGTAGGGCTACTACTTCTCTGAACACATAGTCTCGTTGATAGAGCCACACGAACTAATCTACAAGCCAGGGAAGCTATAAAATGCAGGACTACAAAACTCATCTGCGGGAAGGCAATATACATCAATAAGATAATATAACAGGCGGCTACCACCGCACTGTACTGGGTAGCCCTTTCCCTTATTCGCTTTGGGTGGCTCCACTCCAGCTATAACTAGTACTAGTACTCCCGGCTTGGTATTTATATCCCGGTACCTCCGGCCTGGTATTTATATCCTGGTACTCCCGGCCTTAATATGGTGCACCTATATACATATACAATGGTATTTACATCCCGGTACCTCCGGCCTGGCATTTATAGCCCGGTGCCCCTGGCCTTATTATTATGAAAACTGCAAACGTATCAACACTTGCAAATATAATTACAATCAATCACATTGTATAGGGCTCCAACCCTAAATCAATTGGGGCTTCAACCCACAACTAGTATCAGTATTTAAGCATAGTAGCTACAACCAGATGGCAGGGCTACGACCCTCCATGGTGAGGCTACCACTTTACAATCAATATCCAAACTAATGGTTTGCCAAAACGGTAAATCAACAATGCACCGAAAAGCCAACATAATTCATCACACATATAGCATTCCATACATATATATATAGCCAATATACAATCATTCGTATGTCATCATCATAATCATCGTTATCAGCCATTTATCCAAGGCCAGAACGTCATATTGTTATTCCCATTCTACGGCCCACCAGTGTGTCATGTATATGTTATATTATATAAGGCTTCACATGTGTAAAACCTAGGCCGTATGATTTTATTCAAGTTCTCATGTTATTCTATCGAGCTAAGCATCGGTTCTTATGATGCTCGCCTAATCGGTAAGCTTACGGCATGCTAGCCCCTTTTTATTATGGTTAAGGCTACCCGCACCTCACCAATTTATGTTCATCACATTTCGAGGACATACCAAGGTTGTATTCTCATTGCTAGTTCTAGCAATAACTTATATAAGGCACTATACTCAAAGATTGTTGCATTCGATTCCGCCTTAGTGGGTTTTAATACAAGTTTCATGAATGATGCCCTATACTTGTAATCAATAACATATCTAGGCATATTCATCACTTATATCCCACAATCAAGTATCCTTAAGGAACCAATCCAAAACCCCCCAAACTATAGGTCATACCTATAACTACGAGCTGGGTTTCATAAGAACCATTGCGTATATGAACTAAAACATGGATCTATAAGTTAAATCATGCAATTGAAGTCATATTCTATCAATATGAATCATTATTCAAAGCTTTATCTAGCCCAAACCCCATGGAATGCATACAACCTAGGGTTTTGATAAAATCCCCAATTTTTTGTATAAATTTCTAATACAACACAATATGATTTAAAAAGTAAGTTTAGTATTAGTGTTCCCACCTCTATTGACGATATTCCTCAAGATTTAAGTGTTAAGTGAAGTGTTGATGTTACAATCCTAAAGCCCTAGCTTCCCCCTTGAGCTCCAATGGTGGAAATTGATGAAGGAGATGATGAATAGTAATAAACAAGCTCAAATCTTGCATCAAAATAATGGAGCCTCACAAATCCCTCAAAAACCGCTCACTCTTTCTCTAGAACTCTCTTGAGGTGTTGTGGGGGTGTATGGGTCGAATTAGGTGTTTAGGGGTGATAAATGGTGAGAAAATGGGGTTAAAATTCGACACACAGGACACCAAGATCGATCTTGGGAGCTCTCAGCCAAAGCTTATTTCACAGCACTGACCACTGTTAATATTTTGGTTATAACTCCTTGTTCGGAACTCAGATTGGGATAATCTTTATGTCCACGGAAAGCTAATTCAAAGATCTACAACTTCTTAAGAGGAAGTCTTCCCAAATTCTAGATGAATAATTGAAATCCTCCGAAGATAGTATTTTGCCGAAGCACTACCGAATGACCAGATTATATTAACCGGCCTACTTCAGACGCTGTTCTGACCAACAAGGAGTAAGAATTGGCTTTTGGTTAAAACATAAAAGTTGTAGAATGGTATGAAACCTAAACATAGGCGCAAGCGAAGACTAAATTGAATAAGAGACAAAAAAGTTACGTAGCTTCAAAGTTGCCTAAAAACCATTAATCGCGTAAGATCGAAACTCACCATTCACAACCCGAAATTGATTCGGACCACTCAAATCACTGAATGATTACTCACATGAGTGTAAATACACTAATACGACTAGTGAAAGGTGCCAGAGCACTATAAAACTCTATAAATTGAGATTTCACCATTCAAGGTGAAATAAGCGACCGAATGAAGGCGACTGTGGTGGAATAAATGAACAGGGTATTACAGCTGCGCAACGGATGAATATCCTATAAATCATCAGTCTACTGTTGTTAACGGGAGAAAAAAACATGTTACACAAATGAAGGGTGGCCAGTTAAGTCCCATTCCTCGTGTTCACCCTATTGTTAATTTCTTTTTTCTTAAATGGGTGAACCTCGTAGAATTGTTAATTTTGATTCATGATATAGTTATCACCCGAGTTCCATATGTTATGGAGTCATGAATTACCGTGTTGATTCTTAAGGAAAATCATAGAGTGCGTTAAGATCTCACTAGCTTCATTCCTACCCCTTGAGATTTAGGCTTTTTTGGTAATGGAATGGTAATGAGCCACTAAGAACAGGTGAGTTCTTTAGTGACCTTAACGGTTATAAAAGTAGAGGAGGCACACACTTTTTGGATGGTTTTATTAGGCATTTTACCCATTAGTGAAGACTATACTGTTTTTTTTTCTTTTTTCTCTCTCTCTCTCTCTAAGGAGATGCTTGATAGCAATTCCTAGTGTTTTATGAGTGCAGATTAGTGAAGCTTGTGGTGAGGAGCCACAATTCACGTATAAACCTTTCTTTGAATCATGTGACTTTTAGACTGGTTAGGGAGCATAATATATCAGCTTATAGAAGCACGTGATAGTAGATTTTCCAAGTATCATAGCTTGGAGGCTTGTTGACCTGTGGGTTTTTGTGAAGCCACATTCTTTGGGAACTCATATACTGTAAAGGATATAAAAGTGGTTTATTGGTAGATCTCCTCACCTTTTCTATTAGGTGTTATTTCGAGTCGGAATTCATTTTTAATTCTGAGATTCCTTTCCTTTCTACACCTCTTTGGGATGGTATTGTATTCATGGGATGACCTAAGCCCATGGGTAGGCACAGTCATGATATAGAACTGGGGACCTTTGTGAAAAGGTTTCTACTCCTTTTGTGAACTAAGGTAAAGTTCAAGTTAGTGTTGCAAGTGTAAGATCCTTCAGAATCCCCTTTAAGTAGAGAGCAGAGACCAAGGCAATACTCCTAGTCTTTAACTTTTTACTAACACAATCCAATGACCAATCCTTAAAGTAGGGGAGTTAGCGTTTGATCACGTGGTGTGGACTTTATCTTTCTTATAATTCCCTTTTCATACGTTATGTTTTGGGGTCTATCTCTAAGTCGGGGATTGAACCCGAATTCTATTACATCTTTAAGAGATATATTCTAAATCGAGATCCTTGTGGAAGGGTGGAGCCTTGTGGGGATATATCTAAGTGTGTAACCTACCCCTCTTTTGCATTGTAAGAGGTGGATTCTAGATGAATATCTCGAACTTCGTTTTTTAAGTAGACAATATGTTGTGGATCTAGGGTGAAAACCCAAGTTTCCTTCATTTTCCTTTTTGTCTAGTATGGTTACGTGGAACAACTAAATTCTAAGTGAATAATGCAAGCCTATAAAGGATGACAGTGGGTGTCTAAATCGTAAATCATCGAAATTTCTTAGTGCTCTCTCCACTCGAGGGAGAATGGTATAAGTTCTTTCCCTAATCATACTATGTTCGATGAACTCTTTTTCTGTGGAATTGGGGTTATGTGATGTTCATTTGCAGCATTTCATCCAGTGTACACTTTTGCATTCTGAAGCCACACATTATAGACTATACTAGAAGTGTTTGAACAGTGAGTATGCAAAAGTTATGTGTTCTTTAATACAAGTGGATAATTTTTGAAAGGTTTGGTATTTTATGGACGCTCGACTAATCTTTCCTTTTTATTTGATGTTGGACTACCTTATCTTAAAGTTTATTCAAAATACTCTGTGAGGCATAGTAAATCTCGGTTTCATTTCGAGTTCAAGGACTCGTATGGTTTAAATGAATTCTTTTAAGAGAGATACTATCGGGGATATCATCCTCTTAGGTTCTGGATGGACCAAATATGAACTTGAACCTAGTACAGTGAGTAAGCGCTTTCGGTATTTGGAGGTTAGTAACTCTTAAAATAGTATTAATTCATCCATTTATATCAATTATTGCCTTTGTATCTGAATCCTTAGTTGGTTGCTTTACCATGTGTGAGCTTAGAGTTTGCTTCGAACTCCTTTTGAAGCATAAGGTTTATTTTGCATTTAAGTGCTTATGATTTGATGCAAGGCCACAAACTTTCATAAAACTCATTACTCATTGGCCATGTGGTGTAGCGAGTATAACATAACCTATCTAATTAGGGAGACCACTCTTAAATTGTGGTCTAGATTCGACCAATCTATGTTTTTGAACCATTGAACTGTTTTGTATCCTTGACCAATTAGCATTACGTTTTGTAAAAATACAATGCCGAGAACCCTCTTACTATTTGGATTGGGCCGCTATCTAGGAGTTAATTAGATTATGTGATGTAGTAGTTTGAACACTTGATATCCTCTAGTTCTTAGAGATAAGGAATCATGATTTAGATCATTGAGTTTTATGTTTCCCGATAGTTGTTATATGTGGATTTAGAAGGAACTAAGTTATTTGAATATCATATATGACATAGCTCCTCATTGTGTATCAATATCGAAGGCATTGTCGATTTTGGTTTAGTATTTGTTATACGCTTAATGTAGTGTTTATAGTTCTTAATAGTTGAACTGTTGATATCTTAGAGTTGAAGTTGAATTTAGTTATAGAGATTTTGATCGAATCATATTAATAGAGCTATATTGAGTCACAGACCATGGTTCAATTCCATTTCCTTATTGATACCTGGACGGTTTACATTATTGTTGATTTCTAATCAAAATTCCATCCCGCACATTGTGGTTCCTCCCATAAGGAGGGGAGATCCTATGGTGGTTGGGAGGCTTGTACTCTTTGTCATGTACCAACCTCTGCTTAAATTTCGAGGACAAAATTTCTTAAGGAGGGGATAATGTAATACCCCGTTCCTTCATCTAACGTTAATCGCTTTTATAATCGCGACATAAGCAAATTTGAGTCTCGGGTAGTGAAATTTTGTTCTGAAAGAGTCGGTACTATTTGGAGACTTCCAATAAGTATTATTAGTATATTTAAGTTTTCTTTTAGGGCCAAAAGTTGGTTCGAGTGGTTCGAACAAGAATCGGTTCATAAATCGCTCATTTTTACTTTACCAACAAATCGACCTTTGCTGCTTCAAAAATGCATAACTTCTTCATTTGAACTCCAAATAAGTCACTATTTATGCCATCGAAAATGTATTACAATTTCCTATAACTTTCGTGTTTGGCCCGAGCCCAAATTATTCCATATTAAAGGTCAACAAAACAGCCGAAGTCAATATCATGCTGTTTTCCAAAACAGCATGCTGGTGGAGATGACTAGATAAGGCTGTGGAAACTGTCCCGAAATGGCTTAAGGTCAGCATGCTGTTGTTCTTGGGCATCATATATTTATTTCTTTTCTTCCCCAGTTCTTAAGAAACTCATACAAGCTTCTAGAGAGAGAAATAGAAGGCAATTTAGAGGGATCAAAACACCAAAAACCTAACTTAAGATTTAATAATTATCTACACCTTCCTACACTACTATTCATCATCTCCTTCATCCAATTTCCACCATTGCTAAAGCTAGGGCTTTGAACGAACTTGGGGATTTGGCATCTACGCTTGGATTCAGCGCCTCTAACTTGAGGAACGTCGTCATATGAGGTGGGAACAATAATATAAAACTCTTTTCCAAAGATTTATGTGTTGCATGCTTTGATTGAACTATAGATTGGGGGTTTTTCATAAAATTTTGAAATTTGGCTTATTCATGGGATTGGGTTGATTTTCTTTGATACTTTTGGTTGATTTGTGATTTATTCAAGTTTAATTTGATGACTCTACAAGAACCCCTAATTATATGTGGGTATAGATGAATATTTATATGGAAACCTTACATACAGATATGATATCGAATAATAAGTTGTGATACTTGTATATATGGATATACGGCTAGATTTAAAGCATGTTTTGGTTGTTATTACACATGTATATGATATTATTGCAGTACTTAAGCCATGGATTGACCAATTGTGAGATTTGTGGAGTAACTAGCTAATCCGTAACTGTGCTGGATAGATTTCTAAAACTGTGTTGAATAAACAATGTATTGAGACAATGTGGGGAAGTTTATATTGAATCTAAGTGTTATTAACTATGAGTTATATTTGGCTTGGCGCCGATTTGATAATTTGTTATAAAACTTCCCAATTTGTGAAATTAGTAGATAAGTTTCTTAACTGAGCACTTAGTTGACGGACTTGGCTTAAGTACAAACATGATACTATTATACGACAACACGAAAAATATATGAATTGAGATACAAACCGTATACATATATGTAGGTAGTGATTGTAAGGTTGTAGCCTTACTTGGAGTGATTGTGGCCTTCTTTAGTAATTGGGTTGGAGCCCATTTGCGGTTGGAGCCTTTTAGATTATCGGGTTGGAGCCCGAAGTACCGGTACTAGATGAGGATTGTAGCCTTCTTGATGATATGGGGTTATAGCCTCTTGTTAGTAGTAGTAGCCACTAACGCATTGGGTTGGAGCCCATTGAGATAATATGAGACAATACCTAGCATAGCATAATTGGAGCCCGTAATAGTTGCCAACACATTGTACTTTCAATCAATGGTCTTATATTTCTCGTTATGCATCGTTTTGCATGATGTTTAGAGAAAAGGGATCATTTGATGTGCATTGTATGTATTTTAACTTCTATGGTATATAGATATAGGTATTACATATACATATATGGTATACTTACTGTTTAACTATTATTTTTATATTGCATGATGTATGTGTATTACCATGCATATTTTAGTTTACAAAACCTTATAGTTTCCACTGAGCCCGTCTTTGGCTCACTCCTATTTTTTTCAAAACAGTTTGCCCGTACACTCTTTGGGTTGGCACGCATTAGTGTTTATTACCTTTAATGCCCTGGTACTATGTTATTCTCCCTTGGAGGGACAACTTGCTTTCATATGCATAATATCAAATTGATAAATTTTTTTAAGGTATAAATGTTGTAAACATTTTTAATCGTGTATTAGAACCTCGTTGGAGGATTTACTTTCAATAGCTATATGTGATCTTGCAACAATTGGGCTTTATAATATGTGGAGCTTGATTTCTAGAAATGAAATTTATTTTATCAATTCACAGGTTTTGGATTTGTTCAACTTACAGACTCCACATGCCACAATTTTCTGAAAATGAGTTTTAAAATTATATATATTAAACCTGCCGTCGTGTATGGCACGGTGATTAACCGAGTCCCAAAGGTCTAAACCTCTAAACGGAATTCGGGGCGTCACAATTAGTATTTTCACCTTAAAAAAGTCGAATCCTCGAGTTAATGATGTGTAGACACCGAATAATAAGCCCTAGCTCGAGCTTAAGCATCAATGGTGGATGAAAGGGGAAGAAGATGATGAATAATAATAATTTATGCCCAAATCTTGTAAGATCTTGAATCAATTGAAGAAATCCACCCAAATCTTTCTAAATCTCCCTCTAGAGCTCTCTCTAAGGTGTATTAGGGGTGTTTGGTTCGAAAATGGGAGAGGAAAGGGTTTTGGTTGTATAAAAATGGGGTCAAATCTTTAGAAAACTTGATTTTTACCTCTAAGGACTTCATCAGTCGACTGATGGGTGAAATCTGACACATTGTTAGTATTTTGGTCATAACTTCTTACTTGGAGCTCCAACTGAGGTGATCTTTATGTCCACGGAAAGGTAATTCAAAGATCTAAAACTTCCTAAGAGGAAATTTTCCTAAATTCTGGATAGATAATTCCCAGAGATTCATCAAAGACAGCACTCTGCCGAAGTGCTATTGAACAAACAGATTTCACTAACCGGCCTACTACAAACACTGTTTTGACCAATGAGAAGTGTGAATTGGCTTTTGGTCAAAACACAAAAGTTGTAGAAGATCGAAATACCTTTCTGATGGCGCTAACGGGGACTCATTTGAAGTTCGGATGAAGAAGATATGGACTTCCAAAGATAGCTAAAAATCATTAATCGCGTAGGGCCGAAACTTTCGATTTACGAGCTAATTTTCGTTCAATCCACCCGAAATGATTTATGGTCATTCTAACACACTTAAATACATTAATATGACTAGTTGGAAACCGTCGAACCATGCCAACCTTTCCAAAACCCAATTTGGTTATCCGAAGCCAAATTCTGTCTTTTACGCGATTTCGGTTGTGATTCGCAATAGATAAAGAAACGGGGTGTTACAAAATCAAAAAAAATTTGAAACAAGTCCTATGTCAATCTCCAAGTTTTATCACCTACTTCAAAATGAAAATGCAATAATTGCTACACAACAACCATAAATGGTTTCTCATTGAAAGTAGAGAAATTCATAGAATTGAAGTAACACTAAGAAACTTGAAAGAAACTACAACCTATTATCTTCCTTGATACTAGGTCTCTCAAATCTCAATACATTGATTCAATTCAATTAAATGAAAATAGGAGTAGAAAATCTATATATCCACACATATATCTGTGACACATCTTTATTCACATACTAAAGTTCAGATTCAGTTCAAAATACGCTGACCAGCTGATTCAACTATGCCAGGTCTCTTAATAAACTGATTCAATTGAATTCAAACACGAGACATAATTTGTATAGCATTACACATACATATAATATCAGTAACACATCTTATATTTACATACTAATGTTCTGATTTGATAATAAGAAATCTCTAGTATTGGAATTTACAGTTTGGCTACTTTCCTAAAAGTACGAGGCTCGAATTCAAGCTATCAATCATAGAAGCAAGAGCAAGGACACTAAGGCACAATTTTAGTCTATACTTACCACAATTCGAAGAACATCCATTGTTAATGAGAGAGAGAGTTGAATGAGCGTAATACCTATTTCCATGAATGATGATACCTTTTGATGGTGGCAATTTCTAATTCAATCTGCATCAAAAGGTTCGAAAGACTAATTCATACATCTAACTAGTTTACTAGTGAAGATTGAGGTCTTTTGTGTGTGTGATATCTCTCCCGTGCTTTTGGTGGCATATCTCGAGCAAGACATAATGAACCAGAAGCAATCAAGCAATTAGATGAAGGTCTTCCTGTACTCCGATCAATCTCAAATTTGGACAGAAGCTATAAGACATCTAGGGGCAACACATATCCAAAATTCAGAATGATCCAACAGTGACAACTTCACTTATCGTATGAGAAGTACCTTATCATAGACAACAAATACCCTTCGTACCAGTCGGAGCAAATGGAGGCCTTCCCAAACTCTAATTGACTCAAATTTGGATATAAGTTAGAAGAAATCTAGAAGTAATATATATCAAAAAATCAGCATGATCCAATGGTTGAAAGTCTTTGTGATTGCACTTGTCGTATGATAAGCTCTCCAGATTCCAGTTTACAAGCTCTTTTCTTGGCCTCTAAGGACTATAGAGCTATATATAGACCCCCTCCATTCATTTCGTAGTATACACCAGAAGACCCATATACCCTCCCTCCTAAAGAGTTCATGTATGATTTTCTTTCTCCGTTTTTTATTTAATTATTAGTCTTTATAATTCAAACTCTTGTCTGTATAATTACTATCATTGAATAGCTTTCCAAAACCACTTTTCAAACTCTTCTCCAAAACCAAAGGCGTATTACAAGCCTTAATCCTATTCCAAAAATAGTATTATTACTTTCTTACTTTTTCAAAATCTTGGATTAACGGTATTGTTATACGAATGAATTGACAATAATCACTATATATCCGATATAATTCATAGATTGTGGTGTATATGTGATGAATACTCGATCATGATATCATTAGAGCCATTTATATCGGTTTAATCAATAGACTATGGTATATGATTGGTCTAGTCACCTCATACTATATCAAATAAGTTTCCGAAAAGCCTAAAGTTTTACAAAATTACTTATTTCATCGCATCTACTATTGTCAAACTCTTTTTTTTAAATCAAAACACATTTATTTCTAACATCATGGGCGAACTAAGGAACACATCGTTTTCATCCCATCCCTAAAATTTTGTTTTTTAAAGTAATCAAGGAAAGTTACTAAGTAATAGCACGCAAGAAATGAATTATAAATACGCGCATATTCTATTTAAGAAACCGAAAAGGTGAATTGGGTGCCTAACATCTTCTCAATTCGAAACTTAATTCCCGAACCTTCCGAATTAACTGGTTTCGCATACATTGTGTATAAGATGATATTTAGTCCATAAATACGTTTCTTTTACACGAACCTTTTTGTTTGTTGAGTAAAACAAACTAGTGACTCTAAAACCTTTTCAAAACAAAACGAAATCGGCGTCGAAAACACGGTTTTTCACATTTTGTAATATGACTAACTTGGGAGATAACTTTCCATTTCATTTATATTTATCGACATATTTTGTAATATGACTTATCACTACTACTAAAAAACCCACTAAATCCTCACTTTTCAATTGAAACAAAACTTTTTGCCAAGCTTAGTCTAATATTGCTCCATTATTTTAATTCTTAAAACATAGTTATATATTATATATAAATATAGCCTAGCACATGGCTTATGGGTTGGCCACTGCCATACTTATACATTGTCCAACCATTGTATATATATAATTAGAGTCACACATACCATAAGGAGGGAACGTAGATAACCGAAATTAATAGAATATATATTATATAAGACAAATATCAGACATTACTCACATTCTTCCTTCTTCTTTTCCTACTTCCCTTATATATATATATACAGTCCGGCTATTAAGAGGGACTCCCTTACACTATTCGTGTGGGATGGATATACTACCCCTGTAACCAAACAGATGCAATCCCCATGAAAAAAACAAAACACGCGTAATTTTCCCTTTTCCCCAATCTCAATTCGTCTTTCTCTCTCTCTCTCTCTCTCTCTACGATGCAACGCAAATACACAAGCTTCTTTAGCATATGCATTATAGAACTTTTGAGCATCGTCTAATGTTCGAAATTCTTGTCCTTTTATCGGCTTAACTTCATCACTTACATGAGGATTGTAATTACCAAATGAATCTACTGTAGTTTTTAGCTCATGGGTCGTTTTTCCTTCAAGGTTTACATTATCTTCCAAATTAACAAAAAAAATCAGTATTTGCTCCTTCACTAAAACCTTCTTTATCCATCTCCACAACTAGAATCAAAGACCTAATCCAAATAGGCAAAAATTAGCATAAAATATATTTCAAAAATCAAATACCTAATTTTATTTTAACATTATAAACAATTAGCAAAAAAGATATTGGTTAAAAATTTATAGTGTTACCTAATCTCCACGACTGTAGTTTTTTTTTTGGTCTACGTTACCTTCAATTTGGAAAATTAAGAATTTAGACATTGAACTTGAAGGATCAGTTTGTTGATAATAATTATTATTATCAATGTAAGGTTTATATTGATATAATTTATGTGAGGAAAGGGTTTAGTGTGTACGTAAGAGGAGGATAAATTACGTGAGGAGTTTATAGCGTTACCTTTAATTTGGAAAATTAAGAATATAGACATTGAACTTGAAGGATCAATTTGTTGATAATAATAATTATTATCAATATAAAGCATTATATTAATACAATTTACGTGAGGAAAGGGTTTGGTGCGTGCGTAAAAGGAGGACAAATTACGTGAGGAGAGGGTTCTAGCATGTAAACAAACCTGATGATTTGGAGACTTGATGATTTGCGTGGGGTAGAAGGGTGAGGCCGGCAATTTGCGTGGGAAGGAAGGGTGTGTATGGAGGAAAGCCCTCGTCTAGAGAGAGAGACTAGGAAGCTGTCGTCTAGAGGGAGATAGATAGACGAATTAAACATGGGGGGTAGAGGATATTTACGTGTGCATCGTCTAGAGAGAGAGAGAGAAATTGAACAAGGGGGAAGCGTGTGTATTTGCGTTGCAACGTAGAGAGAGAGAGAGAAAGACGAATTGAGATTGGGGAAAAGGGAAAATTACACGTGTTTTACTTTTTTAATGGGGATTACATCTGTTTGGTTACAGGAGTAGTATATCCATCCCACAAGAATAGTGTAAGGGAGTCCCTCTTAATAGCCGGACTGTATATATATATATATTTATCTATCTAATATAATATATAGTAAAATGCCCTCTTTTAACCTTAGAACGCCACGTGTACAAAATTAATTACTGGCTAAATTCTGGCCATTTCTTCTTTTCCAATAGTTCTCACGAGTCACACCATTTCCGAATTAAGGCTTCTTTTGATATTTTTCTTGAACCGTCGCGTCTCAGTCCTTTCAAATTGCCCTAGGTATCTTCCGTTCACTCACTCCTTTCAAACCCCTTCGTCAAATCCATGTTCTTCCCCAACCGCCACAGACCGCTCTCAAATTCGTATTATTGTGCTTTTTTTCTCCTCTCCTCAGGACTTCGACAATTTCTATTCTTTCATTTTTTATTTTCTCCCCTCCACCACTGTATTGTATATTTGAAGAATCCTCTCCCTCCTCATAACATGTGTTGGTCGGAAAACAACCCTAGAGGGGGTGAATAAGGTTTTAAAAACTTAAAGCGGAATTAAAATGTTTTTAAAATGTTTAAGTAAAGCAACTTAGCTAAGCAACAATATCAAGAAAATAATCAATTTCAAGTAATCAATCCTAAGATAAGCAAATAAGCAATCTCAAAATACAAGCAATAATATAGCAATAAAAAGAGAGCTTGAGTTTAGAAAGATTAAACCAATTTGAAGCTCAAGACTTTTTGTCCTCACGGTTCAGTTTTCTAAACCATACGTCCGCGCTCGGTTAGTTTCCCTAGAATTTCCATTATTCAATCTTCTTTGGGTGAAGATCAAACCTCAATACAAATTTTGTTATGCACACAACACTCACAATGTAGCTATACCCACTACACTTTTCACAAGATATGCACTCTTGCTCTACAAAGAGATAAACTCTCTTTTGAAATTAAGAATGAATTTTTTGTGGTGATACACACCAATACAATAACTCTCAAGTGTTTACAAGATCTGAAACTTAGCTCACACTAGAAGTAATCAAGTATTGATCAAAAATATATAGCTCAAAAATGAAGAATATGATCAATGAAATGAATTGAATACTTGAATAACTTTGTATATATGTAAAATGAGTTTGTAGAATGATTCAAGTATATTATAACATGTATAAGACTCCATATATATGGCTTGCAACAGCAAATGGCCGTTGGGGGTGATTAAGAAAGGTTTTGAGTCAAAGGTATACATTTTCAAACTTTCCAACAGCTAGTTTTATTGACTAGAAATTCAAATTGTTTTGATAATATCTCATAATATAATTGTTGGATCATGCTAAAATTTTGTTCAAAAGTGATACGAGATGTTATTTAACTACTTTAAAAATTTTAAAATGATCGAAGTCCGGGAAGGCCTCCATCATACCGTTAGATCAAAACAGTTCCAAAATTGAGCGAATCTAAAATGAAAAATAAAAATATTTTTGCAATTTGCAATTTAGTTCCAAATACAATTCTAATGATTTGTGAACCTCAAAGATATGTTTCTAAAATACCTATTTTTATGAGAGCTTAAAACATGATCATTTAAAATTAATATGAATGTATTTTGAAACTCGGTATTTGTAAAATGATGTTTTTCAAATAAATTCAATTTCAAGTTTGTTTGAATCAATCTTTAAAAGATGCGTGAATACGCTTGATTTATAAGAATTTGATAAATAAAGTAACTTTACATAAATCTTAAGCACTCACTCAATTACTAAATTAATAAGTCTTCGAATGCTTTGATTTGTTTCTTCGAATTGATCTTCACTTGAAACTTTTTCCTATAAGCTTTTCATATAGTCTTTTGATCCTTTGAACTCCATGATTTGCATTGAGATATTTGATCTTCCTTGTCTTGTCCAATAATCAAATATTGAAAGAGCGATCATTGTCATGTTTTTCTTGAATTTTTTAAGTAAATAAACTATATACTTATATCAAGAAACATGTTAAATTATACATGAATTAATTTATTGTTATTATCAAAATAAGATTAAGACCTTAGGTCAACAATCTTCCCCTTTTTTATGATGACAATAAATTAATGCGTGTTAACAATAACAAGTATAAATAGCATATAAATGTAAATAAATAATATGCTCCCCCTCAATTTATACAAATATGACAATTAAAAAGTATTGCAAATATTTGAGATAGTTTCAAAACCAAATTTAATATGTATATATATATATATAATATTAAATAAACCTTTCAAAAGTGTGAACGTAGAAAATCGTTTAAAATCTTACCACAACACCAACATCATACACACATTTTCTCCCCCTATGGCAACATCAATAAGGGATCTAGGCCGTACGAGGGCGCTGGATTTTAGATGCACGCAGGGGTGCTATATATTTTGACCTTTTGTTTTAAGAAGACAACTTTTCGTCTTTGGAATTTTTTTTAATGATAGATAATTATTATTCGACTGCAAAATCATTGTTAGTTTACAATAACATACAAAATGAAGACTTCCAATATTAATCCAAGTCAAGCATAATTAATGAATATTTTTTTTAATTTTATCAAACTAGATGTCACAAGCTCTAGTCATACCAAGTTCACGACAGATAGTACAAAAATGATCGTCCGAGAGTGGTTTAGTGAAAATATTTGCAAATTGCGATTCGGTGCTAACGAATTCAATATCAACATCACCTTTTTGCACATGATCACGAATAAAATGATGTCTTATCTCAATGTGCTTAGTACGTGAATGTTGTATGGGGTTCTTGGTCAAGCTAATAACACTTGTGTTATCACATTTAATGGGAATGTGGCTAAAACTAATTCCAAAGTCTTCTAGTTGTTGTTTAATATATATAGTTTGTGCACAACAACTTCCGGCCGCCACGTGTGCGGCTTTGGCCGTTGAAAGGGCCACCGAATTTTGTTTCTTACTTGACCAAGATACTAATGCGTGTCCTAGAAAATGACATGTTCCACTAGTGCTTTTCCTATCGATTTTACAACCGGCAAAATTCGCATTGGAATAACTTATTAAGTCAAATGTGTTTTCTCTTGGATAAAGAAAGTAATGCCGGAAAGATAACGGAATATACGTTTTATGGCGTGTAAGTGGGATTCTTTTGGATCCACTTGGAATCATGCGCATAGACAAACACTAAACATGATGTCCGGCCTAAAAGCTGTCAAACAAAGTAAGCTACCGATCATACATCGATACTTCTTGATATCCATGATTTTACCATTTTCATCTTTGTCTATCTTCAATGTTGAGCTCATTGGCATGCTCATAAACTTTACGCCTTCCAAATCAAACTTCTTTAATAGTTCTTTGACGTACTTTTCTTGATTGTCAAAAATTCCATCTTTGCATTGTTTTACTTGCAAGCCGAGAAAATAATTTATCTCTCCCATTATGCTCATCTCAAATTTCTTTTGCATATAAGTAGAAAATTATTTACAAAGATTATTGTTAGTAGAACCAAAAATAATATCATCAACATAAATTTGCACAAGTAGCATTTCATTGGCATGATTCTTAATGAATAAAGTAGTGTCTATTTTGCCTCTAACAAATCCATTATTAAGCAAAAATGAACTTAATCTATCATACCATGCTCTAGGTGCTTGTTTCAGTCCATACAAAGCTTTTGACAATTTAAAAACATAATCCGAATAGGCATGATTTTCAAAACCGGAGGCTGTTTTACATAAACTTCTTCTTTAATGAAGCCATTCAAGAATGCACTTTTAACATCCATTTGATATAACTTAAATTTTTTGAAACAAGAATAGGCAAGTAGCATGCGAATAGCTTATAAACGTGCTACGGGTGCATAAGTTTCTTCATAATCAATGCATTCCTCTTGATTGTATCATTGAACAAGTCTAGCTTTATTTATAAAAAAAACACCATTTTCATCCTTTGTATTCCGAAATACCCATTTAGTGCCTATAATAGTATGATCATTTGGTTTGGAAATAAGTGTCGACACTTTATTTCTCTCAAATTGATTGAGATCTTCTTACATAGCCATCATCCAAGATTCATCTTGTTTGACTTTATTTATGTTTTTAGGCTCATATTGAACAACAAATGCCACATTATTGCAAACATTTCTTAAGGATGATCTAGTCATGATCTCACTAGATGGCTCTCCAATAATTTGATCAATAGGTTGGTTGGACACAAATTTCCAACTCTTAGGTAAATTATTCGAGTTTTGCTTGGCCTTACTTTCTATCTCCTTATAATAAGTTTGAGCACTCGATGGTTCTTCCTTAGATGTATCATTAAGTTGAATATTCAAAACTTTTTGAATAATTTCAACATCATCATCGGAATGCACTATCGGTGCAAAAGGATTAGACTCATCAAAAACAACGTGCATAAATTCTTGAACAACTAAACTTTTCTTATTGTAAATACGATAAACTTTATTATTAGTAGCATATCCAAGAAATATTCCTTCGTCGGATTTAGCATCAAATTTTTTTAAATGATCACGATCATTTAAAATGAAACATTTATAGCAAAAAACCTTAAAATATGTAATATTAGGTTTCTTGTCATTCTATAATTCCTAAGGTGTCTTATCTAACTTCTTACGAATAATAACACGATTAGTTACATAGCATGCGGTATTAATGGCTTCCGCTTAGAAATATTCCTGTAAAGAATGTTCATTTAACATGGTTCTAGACATCTCTTGAAGAGATCTATTTTCCTTTCAACCACACCATTTTGTTGAGGAGTTCTAAGTGCTGAAAAGTTATGATTAATACCATGCTCATCATAAAAATTCTCAATATCAATATTATCAAATTCTTTACCTCTATCATTTCTAACATGTACAATAGAAGCACCCTTTTTATTTTGAACTTTTATACAAAATTTAACAAATACATAAGGTGTTTCACTTTTATGAGTAAGAAAGAATACCTAAGTAAATTTTAAAAAATCATCAACAATCACAAAGGCATATAATTTACGACATAAACTAGCAACCGAATTAGGTCCAAATAAATCTAAATCTAACATATTAAGTGGTCTAGTAGTAGTAATATCTTTTTTAGATTTAAATGAAGACTTGTGTTGTTTACCAAATTGACATGCATCACAAATTTTATCTTTAACAAAATTAGTTTTAGGCAATCCTTTAACTAATTCATTTTTAGATAATTTGTGAATTAAATCCATATTAGATGACTTAATCTTCTATGCCATAACCAAGAAGCATCATTCAACACGGATAAACATTTAACATCTTGTTAAGAAAAATCATCAAGTTTAAGAGTATATACGTTATTAGATCTATAAGCAACAAACACGATATAATTATCACTAATATTTTTAACAATGCAACATTTGGATTTAAAAATAACTTAATAACCTTTATCACGCAATTAACTAATACTAAACAAGTTATGTTTTAAACCGTCAACAAGTAAAACATTATCAATATAAGAAGATTTATTACTAACTTTACCTAAACCACTGATTTTGTCTTTGGCGTTGTCTCCAAATGTGACATTGCCCCCTTGTTTAGGAGTGAGATTCAAGAAATTTCTCTTTTCTGCCGTCATGTGTTTCGAGCATCGACTATCCATGAACCACTTTGTTTTGCTAGCTTTTGCTCTTATGCAAACCTCATCTTCTTTTGCCATAAGACAAAGGTTGGCCGTTTTTTCATCACTAGAATCAGCATTCGATTCTCCTTTTTCGGAATTACTCCATGTTCCTTTTAGTGCATGCTTTACTTGTTTGAATACTTTATCTCGTTTATTCCTTTTCTCCTTCTTTCTAAGAGGATAATTTGGCTTGATATGACTGGGTTCATGGCAATGATAACACTTTTTGATTTCATCATTTTCTCCTCTTTGTTGATTTGATTGATCATTGTTTATTCTAGAGGATGATGGATATTTGTTATCATTTCCTTGAGAATTTTCTTCTTAGCTAAAAATTTCATAAATTTTCTAGATAGAAGCGCCATATCTTCATCACCATCCATTGATGCATCATTATCTTCATGTTGGATAGTTTTAAGAGCTAAGGTTTTCTTTGATTTTGTATCCGCTTCTTTTTCTCTTTGAAGTTCATTCTCATGAGTTTTTAGAGATCCCAAAAGCTCGTCAATGCTGAGTGTTTTGAGATTCTTTGCTTCTTGAATCATCGTCACCTTCGGTCGCCACTTCTTTGGAAGAATCCTAAGAATTTTTCTTATTTTATCTTCATTATAATAAACCCTTCCAAGAAGATCCAAATCATTAATAATAATAGAAAATCTACTATACATGGAGGCAAAAGATTCATTAGGCTCCATCTTAAATAATTCATCATCATGAACAAGCATGTTTATATTATCGTCTTTAACTTGAGTAGTTCTTTCGTAAGTAACATCAAGTTTATCCCAAATCTCTTTAGCCATTTTGCAACTAGAGATTTTATTATATTCATCAATGATGCATAATTTAAAGCGTTTAGGGCTCTAGCATTAAATTAAATTTTCTTAATATCATTTTCGTCATACTCGGACATTTTCTTAGGAACAAATTTTTCACTATCATATGTTTTGGTAATTTCGTAGAGTCCTTCGAGTATAACTCTCCATTGTTCAAAATTGATGGATTGTAAAAATATACTCATTATACTTTTTCAATAGCTATAATTTTTACCATGAAATAGGGGTGGTCTAGAGGTGGAGAGACTTTTGAAAAAACCGATTTCTTGATATATAGACATGATCGTAAAACTCTAAGATTGTTAAATCAAAATAAGAGTACAAACTCTGATACCAATTATTAGTTGGAAAACAACCCTAGAGGGGGGGTGAATAGGGTTTTAAAAACTTAATGCGGAATTAAAACGTTTTTAAAATGTTTAAGTAAAACAACTTAGCTAAGCAACAATATCAAGGAAATAATCAATTTGAGTTTAGAAAGATTAAACCAATTTGAAGCTCAAGACTTTTTGTTCTCACGGTTCGATTTCTTAAACCATACGTCTATGCTCGGTTAGCTCCCCGATAATTTTTACTATTCAATCTTCTTCGGGTGAAGATCAAACCTCAATACAAATGTTGTTATGGATACAACACTCACAATGTAGCTATAACTATTATACTTCTCACAAGATATGCTCTCTTGTTCTACAAAGAGACAAACTCTCTTTTAAAATTAAGAATGAATTGTTTGTGGTGATACACACCAATACAATAACTCTCAAGTGTTTACAAGATATGAAACTTAGCTCACACTAGAAGTTATCAAGTATTGATAAAAAATATATAACTCAGAAATGAAGAATATGATCAATGAAATGAATTGAATACTTGAATAACTTTGTATATATGTAAAATGAGTTTGTAGAATGATTCAAGTATATTATAACATGTCTAAGACCCCATATATATAAATTTCAAAATCAAATGGCCGTTGGGAGTGATTAAGAAAGGTTTTGAGTCAAATGTATACATTTTCAAACTTTCTAACAGTTAGTTTTGTTGACTAGAAATTTAAATTGTTTTGATAATATCTCATAATCTAACCGTTGGATCATGCTCAAATTTTAGTCAAAAGTGCTAAGAGATGTTATCTAACTACTGAATTTTGTTTAAAATGATCGGAGTCCGGGAAGGCCTCCATCACACCATTAGATCAAAACTGTGCCAAAATTGAGCGAATCTAAAATGAAAAATAAAAACATTTTTGCAATTTAGCAATTTAGTTCCAAATACAATTATAATGATTTGTGAACCTTAAAAATATGTTTCTAAGATACCTATTTTTATGAGAGCTTAAAATATGATCATTTAAAATTAATATGAATTTATTTTGAAACTTGGTATTTGTAAAATGATGTTTTTCAAATAAATTCAATTTCAAGCTTGTTTGAATTAATCTTTAAAAGATGCATGAATACGTTTGAGCTATAAGGATTTGATCAATAAAGTAACTTTACATAAATCTTAAGCACTCACTCAATTACTAAATTAATAAGTCTTCGAATGCTTTATTTGTTTCTTCGAATTGATATTCACTTGAAACTTTTTCCTATAAGCTTTTCATATAGTCTTTTGATCCTTTGAACTCCATGACTTGAATTGAGAGATTTGATCTTCCTTGTCTTGTCCAATGATCGAATAGTGAAAGAGTGATCCTTGTCATGTTTTTCTTGAATTTTTCAAGTAATAAACTATATACTTATATCGAGAAACATGTTAAATTATACAAGATTGATTTTTTGTTATTATCAAAATAAGATTAAGACCTTAGGTCAACAACATGTCTTCCGTTTATCTCCTTGAGTTTCCATTCCCTCACAAAGTTGCTTGGTATCTTTATTTTTGTTTTGTTATTTGTTACAATGGTTTATGGGATCTCCCACTTGATTTTTTATTTTTCAATTGGTAATTTTTTTTCACAAAGTTAATTAGTATCTCTATTTTTGTTTTGTTATTTGTTACAATGGTTTATGGGATCTCCCACTTGATTTTTTATTGTTCAATGGGTAAATTGTTTTTTGGTAATACTATTATAAATTTTTTGTATGACGACGTGTTAGATTTCTAGGGTTTATGTTTGTAGTTTGCAATTGATTCTATATATTATAGTGCTTTGGGTACTAACCTTTTGTTGTTAGTGAATTCTTGGGTTTTTCATGGACGTTTAGTAGTTGCTCGATAGAATGCCTCAAACAAATATTTTGTGCTCCAAGTGGTGACAAATATTTGTTTGTAAAGGTAAATATGGTCTTTCTTTAATGTAATTTCTTTGTTGTGATCTACTTGATAAAAAATGTTTTATTTCTAATGGATTTGTCAAAATGGTGGAACAGATAAATTTGATACTACAAAGAAAAAGGGAGAGAACACTATAAGATTTTCCTTTTATTTTGCATTTCCATAATAAACTGCTTTGGGAGAGTAATAAAGTGATTGATCTTTTGATTTTTTACTAACACATAAATATATTGTTTTGTGTATTAAGAGATTCTTTTCCCTGTGGTTCAGCTTCGTTGAATTTGATCTTTTGATTTAATTTTTTTTTGTATTATGTTGTTTGCATTTACTATCCTGTTTCACTTTGCTTCTGGACAATAAGTCCTGAAAGGTATGCTCTTCTTTCTTTCTCCCATATGTTCGAGTATAGGTGTGAATGAATTTTTCGAATGCAAAGTAAAAATTTAGATTTTTAGATATCCTTCTATTTTGTTAACTTAGACATGGACCAAAGATCCTTTTTTTTCCCCTTAATTTTTTTTTTGTGCAAAATGACCAAAGATCCCGTTGAAGTGTGAATTACTTTAACTATTGGCATGTATTCTTTGGTTGGTGTTGTGAATGTTTTAAATACTCGCAAGTGCACGAATCGAATACTAGTATAGCTTAGGCAAGTGCGAGGTCGAACCCTAGGGACTTAGCGGATGGAACGTACGTATCTCTCTCACTAATTTTAATTAATTCCTAATCTAGCTTAGAAATTAAGTGGGGTGGTTTATCAACTAAAAATACGAATAAAATAATAAAATACTAATGAAATAATCAATTAATAAAATACTAGGGTGGCGGAGTCATATATTTGATATCATGTTCCTAGTATTCATGCCCAACAAACTCTACTCTTTGTCTCGCACTAATTTGATCTCTCGACTCTATTAGATGCGGAAAATACATTCAATTAAGCTCAATTAAATTATAAAATCCAAGTGTTAATTCTTCCACAGCCAAACAAATGTATAAAATCAAAACACTCGCTATATCCGTCAAAACACACCCTATATCCGCTCTCAACAAATCATAAAGTGAATCCAACAAAAAATAGTGAGAATCCAATTTTATTTTTATCAATTAAAATAGGCATTCAGTAGGAAAAAATATTTTTTAACATTAAAGCATTAAATTGGTAGAGTCAATTGGCATAAATACGTGCAATGGAATCAATCAAATATACTCATCCTCAACCCTAGAAAATAACCCAACCTAGCATGCTTGTAATTAAAACACAAAACATAATTAAATAATGCATAATTAAATAAATTAAATACTTACTTAGTACGCGCAAATAAATTGAAGAAAAGAAAATAGTTCTGAGAAATTGTAGTAGTTCACAAAGTGTTCAAATAGTAATCAATAATAAAAGATTAAGAAGAAAAAGTGGCTCGGCTAATTGAAGAAAGAGAAGCCTCGAATATTGTGCCTGGGAAGAAGAAGGAAAAAAAACAAACTAAATTGCCGCTGCTTTGAATTTTGATTGCTGCTCTTGTCGACAATTGCTGCCCCTTTTATAATTGAATGGCTTGAATTATGGGCTTGGGCTGTATATTGGGCTGCTGCATGGCTGGATTAAATGGGCATGCTATTTTAATTAACTTGGGCTGTAAGTGGGCTTGGATTAAATTGGCCCGCTAGAATTAATTTTTCTGCACACTGATTGTATTTCGGCCATAACTTCGTGCTCCGAACTCCGATTGATGCAAGGTTTTCTCTCATGCGTAGATAACTCAAACATCTAGAACTTTTGTCTCTGGAGTTTTCTTCAAATTCTGTACGGATTAATGCCAGAAATTTATTGAACTCAGACCTTGCGCACAACCATTTTTTCCTTTAATTGCAAACTTTTCAATTTTATTCCAAATAGCTGAAAAGCTCTAAAAACACAACAAACGTAGTAATATGTGCTGTTCAAGATATATATTAGTGCCCTAAATTGTACCAATTTCTTAGCACATCAGTTGGTACAGAGACGAGTCGCTTAGATGGTTCAAAGTTGTAGCTTGGCAAACATGATGCACTGTAAAATGTAAGTACACTACTTTTGTTCATGGAATCACTGGTGTATTTTACCTCGTGATCAATGAAAGATTAAGTCTTTTTCTTTTTTATCATTGAATCCCAAAAAATTATCGACTTTGCCATCTGTACATCCTGGCAAGAACCTAGAGATTTGTCTGCTATATAAAATTAGAGAAGAAAATATTAAACTGTTTTGAGTTCTAATATATAATTTGCATGGAAGGTTGATTTGGAATAGTGTAGTGTGTAGTGTCTTCAGCTTGAGTGTAAATGTAATTGGTAAATACACTTAACTGATAATGTCAATTTCATCAACAACTTTAGCCTTCTTTGATGCGTACGTATTGTGCATATATATATATATATATATATATATATATATATATAATGTCTTTAAATTAATCTTTATATATATAGAGCGGCTCCTATAAGGAACGTTCTTATTTATGACAAATGAAGAATTTTTTTACGAAATTCGGTGGAGATGATATCCATAATGAGTACATTTCCACCAAATTTCATCAAAAATCTCAATTAAAAAGTTGGTAATATGATCATATATGATTTCAATTGATGAAATTAAACATATATATCACATTTTCATTACACCCATTTCTGGTTTGAATATTTTTCATAAAAATTGGTAAAGATGATCCTGTTCATTATAATCATTATCATCTCTACCAAGTTTCATGAAAATCTATTGATTTACTTCTCGAAAATTACACCTATCGAATTTGGTTAAGGTATCTTTCTCCATTAATTATGCATTTGGACTCCTAAATCATCAGTTTTGTTCTTATCACTATTTTTTTTGGTGAACTTCTTTATCACTATTCATTTCTCACCATAACATGCATAAATCAAATTCCAAATAACCTGCAACCTTCTTGGTCACACACCCACTCTCATTAATTTTTACTGCAATGAAAATCCCACATGCACGCACCTCTCTCGACCTATGTGAAATCTCAATTATTAAGTTCCACATCTTCCCGTCTTAAACAATAAAAATTTACTCATATAATCCATTTCTTATTTCACGTCTCTTCTTCTCTTTCTCAAGGCTTCCTATGATAGTATGTTTCTTTTCAATACCTTATATCCCATCTCCATTAATGGGGTATCCATTCCAGCTGTCACTTTCACCAACTTCGTTCCTTTTTAAAGACTTTTTTCTTGATGCTTTTCTATCATCTTCACCCTTAACTTTTAAGCCTTTTTAAACCGCCTGCAATATGTTGCTCCTTTTCACAGGAAACATTGATTTTTGTATAAACATATGTCGGTTTGTATTTAAGAAGAGAGAAATACAGACATCATCGAGCAATGATGAGATATGGCCTCTGCGGTAGGGCTAGTGGGAGTCCGACTTTAAAGAGGGCCTTTTGATGTGTATGAACGGGTCCATCATTTTTTAATTATTTTAAATTGTATTATCTCTATACGTCATTTTTATGATATAAATCTGAATTTCATTTTCCATTCTTTGTTTTTGAATTGATTAAATTTGCTAACGATTACATCATTTACGAAATGAGAAAAATGATATAACATGTCATTATGCTTTTTGAATGTTCAATTTATATCCGCACAGGTGAGATTACTAACTAGGGGTGTTTTCGGTTTCGGTCGGGGTACCCCAAACCCTCCCCAAATTTTATAGTTCGGTTTTGGTTTGGTTCAGTTTCGGTTTTCTAGTCTATGGAACCCAAACCCTCCCCAAATTATTCGATTTCGGTTTGGTTCGGTCTCATTCGGTTTTGTTTTATATTGCTAACACTTTAGTTAAAAACAACATCAAAAAAAGCATTGAAATTGCCTTAAAAACTGCACGCAAAAAACAGCACTGAAATTGCCCTACAATATGCAAAAAATTACACTGAAACTGCATTACAACTGCAAAAAAACAACACCAAAACTGCACATAAACTGCCTTAAAAAATGCACAAAAACAATTACATTGAAACTGCACTACAACTGCAAAAAAACAGCACCAAAACTGCACATAAACTGCCTTAAAAAATGCAAAAAAAAAACAGCATAAAAATTGCACAAAAACTGCACCGAAATAGTTCAAAAAACTGCCTCAAATGTTACACGTGATATTATCAATCTTTAGTTCCTAGACAACAAGAACCGTGGTCGTGGCACATGCATGTGTATGGGGGGAGTTGATCAACCCATGGCACATGTATGAAGATGTATACATCAAAAAAATAAAAATAAAAAATGCATACATCATTACATCCCAAGATATTCACAGAAATACTTATATATTTTGTACTTTAATAGTTTAATTAATGATAATATTTTTCAAACCAAAAATATCATTTATCATATTCAGTAATAAAAATATGAAATTACAAAGTGTTAGTGTCAAACCTCACAAAATACACAGACGACGGCGAGTTGGCGAGGCAAAAAGACGATGGCGAGAGAGGGAGATGAAGATGAGCGGTGAGAGAGAGAGAGGCAAAGATGAGCGGTGAAGAACTGAAGTCTAGCGGTGAGACCGCGAGAGGCAAGGTGAAGAGGAAGATCTGAGATGAGAGATTGAGAGATAGAGATGGAGCAGCCGAGCAGGATAGCAGGAAGCGGAAGCGGAAAGTAGAAATGAGGGTGAGGCTCTAAGCGTTTTAGCTTTTAGGGCTTTTTCATTTTTGCTTCCAAACGGTGTAGTTTTAAGTTTAGGTGAATTTTTTGTTTAATAGAAAGTTCGATGCAATCGGGGAAATTCAGTTAAGCTGAATCACGAACTCGAATCGACCCGAAATTTTGGTTTCGGTTTCGATTTTTAATTTCGGTTTTGGTTTTTTTCGGCTCGGAAATTTTCGGATCACAACGGATCGGTTCGGTTCGTTCGTTCAGTTTTTGGATTTCTGACAACACCCCTATTACCAACTGGGAGAAGATCATTTATGTTTTGTTTGTCCTCAATCACCATGAAATGTCACATGTAAGTTTTGTTTCTCCCTATAGAAATCTTTTATAATTGGCCAATTTGGCCCTTATTCAGCATATATATTTGATGGTGTCAAAATCTAGAAATAGATAATTAACCAATCAATAAGTGAATATCGGTGAATAAAAAATAAATGCGGCGCAATGATGATCGAACACATGACTTTTTTTTAAAGGTAGGTTCCCCCGGTAGCGCTTATGCTATTTCGGCAGTACATCCTCCTTTTGTGTGTGCTTGTTTTTTTATTAGCTCAAAGGCGAACAATTTGGATGATAATACAAGGTACCAATCTCTCTCTATAATTTCCTTAATTCTATTTATAAGTATATAATTAGGATTACAAATATTTCAACAGAATAAATGATAAACTGTGTAGGAGAGAGAGTGTATAAGGATTGTTGGTATTTTTTGGAGTATGAAAAGAGAGAGTATAAGACCCTTCTATTTTTTTGGGGTATAAAAATAGAGAGTATAAGACCCTTCTATTTTTTGGGGGTATAAAAATTGAGAGTATAAGACCCTTCTATTTCTTCTTGAATTGGCTTGTATTTATATTGCCAATGGATTTATATCTCTTGGATGAGAAGGATTGTATTTTTGTTGTGTGTTGAATGAATGAATGGTGGGAGGTATTTATAGGTAAATGGAGAATGGTAAAAAGGTAAATTTTGTAAAAATGAAGGGCAAAAAGGTAATTTTTTGTGGAGGTAGGTGAGGCAGGTGAGATGTGGTAGGTGAGGTGTGGTAGGTGTGGAGGTAAAAATGAGATTTTACCGGGGGTAAAAATGAGATTTTACCGGAAATAAAAATGTTGAATTACTTTTGTAGGCCAATGGTAAAATTAGTATTCATCAATATTGATTTCATATTTTTCTTTCAAATTTGTGGGCTATGGCTTTCCAGATAATACAATTCATTCAATTTTCCATTAACCCTTTAAGTTTAACTTGGATTCAACCTAGAACCTTTTGAAAGGGTAAGTTTTGCAGACAATTTCAAATTGTTGTTTATATATTTTAGGTTTTTGTTTTTTGGGTGTGTAAGAATTTGATTTTCACAATTTTTCTTTCATTTCTATTATAATGTTGTGTGTATATGTATTGTTTGGTCACACAAAACAAACTTGAATACTTCATACTACATGTTTTTAAATTCACTTGACGAAAATGATGTTCACTAAAACACAATATTTAATCAAGGTTGGTTTATAGTACGTTGAATTATATATAAAGTAATTAAATAGTTTTATAACTATTATTTTCAAATTATATGTTCCTTATTTGCATTTAGCATAATGCACATAAAGTGAAAGTCCTTAATGAAGATACAAAATTTCATACGAGTTTATTCATCTTAGATTGTATTAGTTTTACATTTTTTGACTAAATTTATTGAAGTTTGAGCATGTAAACAATGGTTCCTTCCGGTTTTTCCCCTGTTGGCCATAAAACATATAGTACGGAGTTATTATCATGTTTCCAGAGTGTTTGCCTTTTGCTTACAGAATGTTTGTTTTTTTGCTTCAAGTTTGTATTTTTTTTCCCACTTAATATGTTTCTCATAGGTTGATTTCATTTAATTGGATTGAAACTACTTTCAATTATTTTTTATGTTTAAGTTGTCATGTAGACAAGTTACCTATGTGTTTAGGTTCTATTCTCTAAAATTTAAACTTTAGAAAAGGATTTTCCTTACATTACCCAATTTTAGGAAATTATTGTTATATTCGCCTATACTAATTGTGGAGGAGACCATGTATTTCGCACATGCAAATTTTCATTTTATTTCTTATAATCTATTGCCTAAATTTTTACGTAATTCTCATAATTGATTATCCACAATCACCTTTTACTTTCATGGTTTTTGAATTTAATACATCTCAAGCGAAGTCAACCGTAACAACTACGTAAATTTATAAATTTCAGTAATTTTTTTTTCACTTTTATACACCTTTGAAACATATAATTATGCCTCTCATGCTTCTTAGGTGTTGTAGGCTTCTCATTTGATGTTACAACATAAGATTTTTCATGTAAGTTTCAATTCTAGCATGCTCCCCCTGTGTCATTTCATTCATTAACTACTTGGTTGTGTACAATTTCTAATTTCTTACATCTACTTTAAATTAAAATGAAAATAAAAATTTAGCAATGACAAAAGAAGATGATTCTGACTATTGATATTAAACTACCAATACATAAGGGAAAATAGTTATATATCCTAATGCACGAACTATCCTGATACTCGCCCAAAAATATTAGCATTATATCATTGGCTTGCTTTATGTACATTTGGCACAATAATGTGTTTTTTTCTTTTGTTTTAGGTGGCATAATAATATATGTCTTGCATTATGTACTTCGTTAAATTGTCTAGAACATATATTACTATACCCATTTCATAGAATTGAAGCTAATAACTTATAAATTCTTTCAATTGATAATAAGTAGTAGTATTAGAATTGGAAGCATCTCACCCAAAACCGATTGGCAATGGGTGGACCAATCCATTATTTTTATATATTGCTTCGGAATGATCTCATTTCTCGATGTGGGATTTATAATTTTAACACACCACACAAATTTTTAGTCGCCCAACACGTGGACTAATTATATTTGCAGTTTTTACAGATTTATATGTGATATTTCTCAAATTAAATTCCTCAGTTTCACTCCGAATTATGCATGTCTTACTTGATAGTTAATCATAAATATTATAGATTTTTAATTTCCTTTTCAATTTGTTATGGAGTTGCATATGCAGAATGCATTGTCGGGTATCTTAGATTTATAGAGAGTTGGAAGAAAATGAGCAACATAATGACCAATGAATACATTCAATCAAATGGTAGAAGTAAATTCAATTAAGATTGTTATTTGAGAAGTTTTATCTCCTTTGTAATTTCTTTTTTGTTTTGTTGGAGAAAGTTTACCTATCATTGTTAATCAAAAAATGCGTAAACTATGATATATAGAATTTCTTTTTTGTTTTGTTGGAGAAAGTTTTATCTCCTTTGTAATTTCTTTTTTGTTTTGTTGGAGAAAGTTTTATCTCCAATAGACATGCGTAAACTATGATATATAGAATTTGTGTAAAATTTATACAATTTTTATAATTTTTAGTGCTTCAATGGTGTTATATAAAACATACCACATTATTACTTGTGTAAATATTTGTATAGTATTTGAATTCTACTCATCAAAAACTTTAAAATAATATCCATTTTGACTATTAAATTATAAATAAAAAAATATTCATAATTTTTTTTGAATACTACATGTGAATATATACTCCATGTGGTACAATGTCATTGGTTCATTCAAATTTTACATAAGAATTTTAAAGTGTAACATTGGAGTACAAACGAGAATGTGTGAAATATTTGTGTAAAATTAATTTTTATCCTCCTAATGTCTATTTTTTATTAGTCCACATATTTTTAAGCATTCAATTTATACATTTACCGTCGAAGATGCTCTTAGACCTTCAGCCCGCTTCTCCAGAATATGAAATCTTGGTCTATCTTTTCCAAAACATTGGATATCCAATTTGTTTTTTATTTCAAAACATTGGACCTAAAGGCAATGCTTAACTCTTTCATGTGTCTCCTGGCATTATGCGAATTGGTTGCTTTATTTTAGGAAGCAGTTAATTTCTAATGATAAATGATGTTTTAAAGTTCAAACTGAATTAAATTCTTGTGTGCAGTCAACAATTTTGTGAATCGTTTGCACACAATGATGGTCGAACATGCTACAGTATAAGACAGATCAAATGGAGAAAAAATTAGTCACTCACAAACAAAAACGGAGATTTGTTTGAGAATGGCTCCCTCAACCAATGAATCGTATGTTTGGAGTACGTCCACCTTTTAGATTGCGTTTTTCTTACGCTTTGCTAAATAACAACGAAGTATATATTATGTTCCAAATAATTTCTTTGTTACTTTTTTTGAAAAAAATTCTTTATTATTACATTAAAATCTATAAACAAATGTAAATTAAATTTATGTAAAGAATATAAGGTGGGAAGATGTCGAACTCAAAGAAACCAACTAAGTTACACATCATATACGCATTTATTATTTATTTGATATCTACGATTTAAATATATATATATATATATATATATATATATATATATATATATGCACTATAAAAATTGAATGGGGGCACATGCCCCACTGGACCCAGATAAATCTGTCAATGTTTAAAAAACTAATATTTTTAAATTTCAAGTCTCAAGTAAATAATAAAATAATCTGATTAATGAATTAAAAATGTTGATTAAATTGCTAGAGCTAAACATTTAACTTGAAGGGTAAATAAGTTAATATTTCACTTTATAATCTGATTAATGAATTAAAAATGTTTTGAGTGTTGAATCAGTATACATGGCACTTTATATTTGTTTTTAGTTAATTACTAGAAGTGAAACAAGAAACAAATTTACGTGGGTCCGGCCTTTGTCAAAAACAACTGATGCTATACGAGTTATTTGAGCAAAAGAGTACATGTCATCTATTTTTTATTTCTCATGGATGTTTTTTTTTTTTTTTTTTGGCCTCAAAGAATTTTTTTTTATGAAATAAAAAGATAAGAAATAAAAAGTAAGAGTTAAAAATTACATTATATACCTCAACTTATTTTTTATTTTTTTACAGAAATTAATTGATGAAACAGATCTTAAATAATTTAAAATTAAGAAACTATTATTTGGTAACTAATTTTGAAGAAGTTATTAATACCAATAAAAAAAGAACAGGCCCAACCCATAGGTCGCCTAGGCTTAAAGCCCCACTTTAGTAACTAATTACGCATATATCATGTTGAGATGAACAAAGGAAGTCTTTAAGAATTACATGCACTTAAATCTTAATATTGTTGGATTAATTTTTATATTAATCTAACTTTGATCCATACATGTATATTATTAATGTGTGTCATTATTTTACAAGCCTAAAATTAAGTGATATAATTTAAAGTTTTAAGTAGGCTTGAGGTTATTTGTCATGGAACTAATGCGTAGATGCCATTATGTGAATTCTATTTCTATGAGGGGCGGAAATATAATTATCAGAAAGTTCAGGGTGAACTTATGTAATTACGGCATTGGTTCCCAACCCATCCATCCTTATATAAGTGGTCTTCTATCAATGGAGACATAAGCTATTCTCTACATCCTCTTAAGGAGAATATCAAAGGGATATAGAAGGGGAAAGGGTTGGAAGATCAATTGCCATACGGAGATTGGCGCTAAAAGTCCGCTGCATCGATCAATCAATGAAGACAGGTACACACACTTCTCTTTTGTAATATCTTGGCACTAGATATGATGCACGATCCTAGAATTGATGTTGTCTAGGACACTCAATTATTCCTAACAAGTGGTATCAGAGCGAGGTTTTAGTGTCGTATATATTGTTAGAGATTTAATATGCATGGAATTCATGATTATAATTTTCTATAAATCGTTGAAAATAATTTTTTCATGAATTGGAGAACACGATAAAATTCAAAGAATTTTAAGCAACGAGCGTCTGTTTGGCAGACCTCCACGGAATAATATATCTTATATAATCCCATAATGAATGAAACACATTCACACACCCGTATATATATATATATATACATAATACTAATTATACAATTTCATTATGAATGAAGGCATGAATGTAAATAATTAATAAATTATGCCTCTCATAATGTATCAAGAGTGGTCATAATCCATAAAATAAAAATAAAATAAAATTAAGGGTGATACCAACTGTCTTAAATTCAATCGGCTATATATGCAAGATTCTTTATTTATTCATATAATTGTAAACATATCCGAAATTATTTACATATCTATATATCCATAAAGATGAAAACAGTACCACCAAATTAAAATTCTTTGAATTTTATCGTGTTCTCCAATTCATGAAAAAATTATTTTCAACGATTTATAGAAAATTATAATCATGAATTCCATGCATATTTAGGAATAATTGAGTGTCCTAAACACTAGACAACATCAATTCTAGGATCGTGCATCATATCTAGTGCTAAGAGATTACAAAAGAGAAGTGTGTGTACCTGTCTCCATTGATTGATCGATGCAGCGGACTTTAGCGCCAATCTCCGTATGGCAATTGATCTTCCAACCCTTTCCCCTTCTATACCCCTTTGATATTCTCCTTAAGAGGATGTAGAGAATAGCTTATGTCTCCATTGATAGAAGACAACTTATATAAGAATGGATGGGTTGGGGACTAATGCCGTAATTACATAAGTTCACCCTGAACTTTTTGATAATTTTATTTCCGCCCCTCATAGAAATAGAATCCACATAATGGCATCTACACATTAGTTCCATGACAAATAACCTCAAGCCTACTTAAAACTTTAAATTAGATCACTTAATTTTAGGCTTGTAAATGATGACACACATTAATAATATACATGTGTGGACCAAAGTTAGATTAATATAAAAATTTATCCAACAATCTCCCACTGGGCCACATATGTATCCTGCCAAATGTGTTTAAGCTTAGTGAGCTAAGAACTTGTCATCATAACCTTAGGTTATCAAACAATCTCGTCCATCAATTAGGCCAATATAGAACCAAAGCGGCCTTTGTTACATTAATCGTAACTCGACCCATCAATGATCACGTATACCAACACAATCAAATGACATAGATCAATCATAATGCGCAGCATGGAAGTTACATGTAATGTGATCCAAACATGCCTATTTCCAACTGATCTTCTTTATTGAGATCAAAACCTCAAAATACTTAAACAGAGTGTAAAAAACCGAATACTTTGTTCTAGTGCCAAGAGATTACAAAAGAGAAGTGTGTGTACCTGTCTCCATTGATTGATCGATGCAGCGGACTTTAGCGCCAATCTCCGTATGGCAATTGATCTTCCAACCCTTTTCCCTTTTATATCCCTTTGATATTCTCCTTAAGAGGATGTAGAGAATAGCTTATGTCTCCATTGATAGAAGACAACTTATATAAGGATGGATGGGTTGGGGACCAATGCTGTAATTACATAAGTTCACCCTGAACTTTCTGATAATTCTATTTTCGCCCCTCATAGAAATAGAATTCACATAATGGCATCTACACATTAGTTCCATGACAATAACCTCAAGCCTACTTAAAACTTTAAATTAGATCACTTAATTTTAGGCTTGTAAATGATGACACACATTAATAATATACATGTGTGGACCAAAGTTAGATTAATATAAAAATTAATCCAACAATCTCCCACTGGGCCACATATGTATCCTGCCAAATGTGTTTAAGCTTAGTGAGCTCAGAACTTGTCATCATATGTGACGCCCCGAAATCCCGTTTAGAGGATTTCACCTCCGGGACCCGGTTAGCCACGGAGTCGTACGCGACGACGGGTGATCAGGTGTAAAACTTAGAATTTATACCAAAGACATGCTCGAGTAATAAAATCATTTTAACAGAAAATCTAGCATGTGGAGTTTATTCATATAGTAAACCAAATCCTGTCAAAATGTACATATAATCGTTTTCCAATAAACACTCCACATTTAAGAAAGCTCATATATACAAAGCCTCCAATGAGGTCCCAATCTCAATAAACTTTATATCAAAATACAACACTATAACATATAAACATTCATTAACCGAACAACTAGTACATAAGTCGTTTCATAACGACTTGGGTAATCAGAGTCCGTCAGAGCTATCTAGACTCCATAAGCATACCATCCCCGGGAACACCTGCAAAACCTGGTTTGGAAAATGGGAGTGAGCCAAACGGGCTCAGTGGGAACTATAAGACTTTGTATAGGAAAATAGATTAAAACCCATGCATGCCATGCCATGTATTATAATGAAAATAGTTTATAAGCTGCTTCTCTATAAAGAATCACCTCTGAGTAAAATACATTTCATTTTGTATGTACAAGTGTAAATATAGATACTATATTTCTGAAGCAGCCAATGCACGGAAAACCTTTTGTGAAGTGCATATATAATGTGCCCGACCCAAAGTACAAGAAAGGCAATATATATATATCATCATACTGTATATGCCACAACACCGCGACTAGATCTATCACATCAATCATATATATATATCAACTCACGTATAGGATTTTCATAAATCTACTGTACAGAGATAGCCGGCAACTCGGTTTCTTCTGCCCAAGGCAGGGACCACCTACCAGGTCCACCTAGACGCTACCTCACGCAGCCACACAGGCATACGCTACCTCATGCCGCCATAAAGGCGCACGCTACAATAATACTCACGTAGCCACCAAGGCTATACGCTACCGGTAATCACCATCTATCTAGTACGAACGGTGTGGCCATCCGATATAAAATCACAGAAATCATCTCATCAAAGAATATAATATAATCAAGAATACCCAAATACAAGCTCAACATAAAGTTTATGAAGTGTGTAGGCCAATACGCCTGAAAATCTGTAGTGGTATTGTTGTTCAACTCAAACAAGATCCGCCAAGTCCGTCAATTAGTAAAAGAGGCCAGAAAATCATCAGTTTGGGAGGTTTCATATGTTTACATCAATTTGGCCCCAAGCCAAGTTTAATACATTCAAACAATGTATATAAGTTCCCAAATAACCTCCCATTATGATTTAAAGACTTTATTTATTCAAAACATATATATATATTTGTCCAACATATATATATATTTGACCAGCATACTAACGGACTGGCTAGGTAAATAGAAAATCTCATAAATATGGTTTATAACTTAAAACACAACAACAATACCACTAATATATGTAACTTTGTCCAAAACATAGTTTAAATCCCATATATGACATCATTCATAAGTGTATCAAAGTCTAGCGTATATAATCGTATACGTACTTGAAGGTCATATACCAAACTTTCTTATAAATCATTTATAATTGGGGCCTTTTGTATAAAATCATTATTGATGTCATATATGATGCAAATCTATCAAAGTTATCCAAAGAAATTGACCCAAACCCCATGCATATGAAACTTTGAGTAGAAACCCTAGGTTTAGTTTGATTTGGTGTAAATAGGTTGTAATAACTTGAAAAGAAGTTTAAATACTATTGTTCCCACCTTAAGAGGGTCAATCCCTCGAAGTATTGCGGAAGAATCGAGCCGAAACCGCGTAGATGCGAAAATCCCCAATTTGTAGCTATAAACCCTAGAAATGGTGGATGAAGGTGGAGAAGAAGATGTAGATGATGATGGAGATGATGATGATGATGGCATGGATTTGTTGTGGGATAAGAGGCCTTGAATAATCCCTCTTCATCCCCTCAAATTCGCCCCTCTTTCTCTATCTAAAGACTCTCCAATGGTTGGGGTGAAATGAGGAAGAAAGAAGATGAAGAAATATAAAAAATCTCGCCAGAACCATGTAGCCGACTCCCCCAGTGTTCATGGAGTCGACTCCATGCCTTAATTTCTGCCTCCTTCAGTTTTTGGTCAACAGCTCGACTTCGGACGCTGTTTTGGGCATCAAGGAGTTGGAATTGGGTCTCGGCCAAAACACGAAAGTTGTAGAGGGCATTGAAATGAAGACGTAACCAAAAACAGGGACTCATTTGATGTTCGGATGAGGAAGTTATGGTCATCCAAAGTCGGGTAAAAATAACTTATCGTGTTGGTTCCAAACTTGTGATTTTCGAGCCGATTTCCGTCTGAGGCACCCGAAATAACTTATGGTCATTGTAATACAATTAAATATGTTGATATGACTTGTTGGAAGTTTCCAAACCATTCCAACCTTTCCAGAACCCAATTTGGCCTTCCGGAGCCTGAATTTGCCTTATACGCGACTTAGGCCGTGATTTACGAGAGATGATTAAACCGGGTGTTACATCATAACCTTAGGTTATCAAACAATCTTGTCCATCAATTATGCCAATATAGAACCAAAGTGTCCTTTGTTACATTAATCGTAACTCGACCCATCAATGATCACGTATACCAACACAATCAAAATGACATAGATCAATCATGGTGCGCAGCATGGAAGTTACATGTAATGTGATCCAAACATGCCTATTTCCAACTGGTCCTCTTTATTGAGATCAAAACCTCAAAATACTAAAACAGAGTGTAATAAACCGAATACTTTGTTTCTGCAGAAACTAAACCAAATACATATAAATGTAATCCAAAGCATACATAGAGCAACAACACAAACTTGAATACAAACTCCCACTAAACCAAAGTGTTCTCAAATAAGACAACACCCATATGAGCAGTATGCTCATGAAAGACCTTAGGTGTTAATCCCTTTGTAAGCGGATCCGCAACCATGGAGTTTGTCCCAATATGCTCTATCAAAATCTGACCACTCTACTCTTTCCTTTACAACTAAAAACTTGATGTCAATATGCTTTGACTTAGTCGAGCTTCTATTGTTGTTTGAATATAGAACAACTGATTTATTGTCATAGTATAATTTGAGTGGTCTTTCAACACCCTCCAAAATTTGCAGTCTAGTGACAAAATTTCGCAGCCATATTCCATGATTGGATACCTCATAATATGCTACAAATTTTGTAGCCATAATGGACGAAGCAACGAGCGTCTGTTTGGCAAGATCTATATATATATAAAGAATATGCTGTGTTTTCTTTTTTTATATGTATATGTTAATTTAAGTAAAAGTAAGAAGAATATGCTATCATCATGATTTTTTTTCTTTCTTTTATATTATTTATATGTATATATTAATTTAAGTAAAAGTAAGAAGAATATGCTATCATCATGATGTTTTCTTTCTTTTATATTATTTATGTGTATATTAATTTAAGTAAAAGTGATATATGTATTTTATATATATAAAGTTTGTGCCAACATGATATTTTTTTTAAATGAAGAATGACTTAAATATATGTTGATTTTATTTTTATTACATGGTGGTAATAGTTTCATGGTAAACATATATGTATGTATTACATGAAGATAGTGGGTCACTGCATAAATAATATATATAGAAATTTTAGAAATATCAGTGAAAATGAACATATTTGTTTATTTATTTTTTGCTAGAATTGTCGCTGTTTATAACAGTGACCAGTTTATCCAGAATTGTCACTGTTTTTGACAGTGACTAGCTTCAGGTTGTCACTGTTTTCAGCAGTGACAACATAAGATAACTTTTTTTTTTTTTGGGTTTTAATAAATTCGATTAATTACATGTGACATCTATTATTTATATTGCATGTCTAAACATTCTATTAAGGAATATTTACACAAGATGTTACCAAAGTGACATCTTTTTTGTAGATAAAGAATGATTAGATATTTGTGTTTGTTTTAATTCATGCGAATATTAACCAATCCAAAGAGGGGTTCATATTTGACCGAATTTCATACACACTTGTGATGGTAAATATGTGACAATTATCAAGGTAACCTAATGTGAATAATAAATCAATCCAAAGATAGATTTGTTATTTGACATAACTTATTGTCAATATTTGATCATTACAACAAGTGTACCACTTACAATTAATATCATTGTCCAAAGACTTGGTATTAATGTTGTGCTAGGTATCTTGAGATGTTGCGATAAAATTAATCAATTTAAAGACTACTTATTTAGGTTATATGATGTGTGCATTATTGTTAATTTACTTTTGTTCTCGATTCAGCTTTAATGTCTACTACTTCTGTATCTGCCAATATGAACAATGTTCCAATTTTAAATGGAACAAACTTTAAGGACTGGAAAGAGAATATATTAATTATTCTTGGTTGCATGGACATAGACTTGGCATTAAGAATGCCAAAACCGAATGATCTCACTGAACGAAGTACTCCTGAGGAAATTGCGTACTTTGAAAAGTGGGATCGTTCAAACAGGCTGAGTCTTATGATCATGAAACGTGGGATTCCAGAGGCTTTTCGAGGTGCTACTTCGGATGACAAAACTCTTGCCAGTAAATTCCTTGAGGAAATACAGAAACGTTTTATTAAAAACGATAAGGCTGAAACAAGCACGCTTTTAGCGAACTTGATTTCAATGAAGTATAAAGGCAAGGGTAGTGTCAGGGAGTACATTATGGAGATGTCTCATCTTGCTTCAAAACTTAAGGCATTAAAGCTCGACTTATCAGATGATTTGCTCGTGCATTTAATATTGATTTCTCTCCCTGCACAATTCAGTCAGTTTAAGGTTTCTTATAACTGTAAAAGGAGAAATGGACTCTTAATGAGCTCATTTCATTTTGTGTGCAAGAGGAAGAGAGATTAAAGCAAGAAAAGACTGAAAGTGCTCATTATGTTAGCACCTCTAAGGGTAAGGGCAAACGTAAGGATAGGGGAAATGAAGTTGCTATTCCTAAGGGTCCGGATGAAAAGAAACAGAAAACCGAGGCCGGTTGTTTCTTCTGTGGTAAACCCAGACACAAAAAGGCGAATTGTACCAAATATGCCGCTTGGCGGACTAAGAAAAGTACAAATTCAGTTTTGGTCTGTTCCGAGATCAATTTAACTTCAGTGCCAAGTAACACTTGGTGGGTAGATTCTGGTGCTACTACCCACATATGTGTTTCTATGCAAGGTTGCCTGCACTCCCGCAAGCCAATTGATGTTGAAAGACACATCTATGTGGGCGATGGAAAGTGTGTAGAGGTGGAAGCAATTGGGCATTTTAGATTATTATTGAGTACTGGTTTTTATTTGGATCTAAAAGACACTTTTGTTGTACCATCGTTTAGACGAAATTTGATTTCTATTTCCGTATTGGACAAATTTAGTTTTTATTGTACATTTGGAAATAATAACTTCACTTTGTCTTTCAATTCAAATATTGTAGGTACCGGTATTCTTAATAGTTTTGATAATCTATATTTGCTTGAAACAGTTGCATCTTATAATGAAACTTTAAATGTTGAATGGCGTGGTACTAAGCGAAAATCGATTAATGAAAATTCAAGCTCATTATGGCACAAACGCCTAGGTCACATTTCTAGAAATAGAGTTGAGCGACTTGTGTCTGATGGAATTTTAGGATCCCTTGACTTTTCAGACTTTGGTGTCTGTGTTCAGTGTATCAAGGGAAAGTAGTCTAAAACAAAGAAATTAAGTGCAAATCGAACTACGGATGTCTTAGAACTTATACATACGGATATCTGTGGGCCATTCCCTACGGCTTCTTGGAATGGTCAACGGTACTTTATAATGTTCACAGACGATTACTCTCGATATGGCTACCTATTTCTTATTCATGAAAAGTCAGAGTCTTTGGACGTGTTCAAATCTTTTAAGACCGAAGTTGAGTTACAACTCAACAAACGGATAAAGTGCGTTAGATCTGACCGTGGTGGTGAATACTACGGCAGGTATGACGGATCAGGTGAACAACGTCCAGGACTATTTGCTAAATACCTAGAGGAATGTGGAATCGTCCCACAGTATACCATGCCGGGTTCGCCTAGCATGAATGGTGTATCTGAGAGACGAAACAGGACTCTTAAGGATATGGTTAGAAGTATGATTAGTCATTCTTCTTTACCCGAGTCCCTCTGGGGTGAAGCTCTAAAGACAGCAACTTACATTCTTAATAGAGTGCCAACTAAGGCGGCTGCTAAAACACCTTATGAGCTTTGGATTGGGCGAAAGCCTAGTCTAAAGCATTTTCATGTTTGGGGATGTCCTATTGAGGCGAGGCCTTATCGGCCTCATGAGGCAAAATTGGACTCCAAGACAGTTAGCAGTTACTTTATTGGCTATTCGGAACGATCACGGGGCTATAAGTTTTATGATCCCACTACTAAGTCTATTTTTGAAACGGAAAATGCCGTGTTCTTTGAGGAAGTTGATTTTTGGGGGAGAAATCGAATTAGGGACATTGTGTTTGAGGAGGAAATGGGAGCAATCCCAATTCCTACTATTACTTTTGACGATGTACATGTTTCTACACCTGTTGTTAATCAAAGAGTAACTTTGGAACATCAAATAAACAATGAGGAACAAACTCAACAACCTCAAGAACCTGTGCCATTAAGGCGGTCCATTAGAGAAAGAAGAAATGAAATTTCAGATGATTATGTTGTATATCTTCAGGAACATGAGGTAGAAATTGGAATGTCGGAAGATGATCCTAGCAACTTTCGACAAGCTATGAATGGTTCCAACTCTCAAAAATGGATTGAAGCCATGAATGAGGAGTATAAGTCAATGCAATACAATAAAGTTTGGGAACTTGTCCCATTACCGGTTGGTGCGAAACCCGTTGGTTGCAAATGGATATTTAAGACCAAACGGGATTCAAATGGTAATGTGGAAAGGTATAAGGCACATCTTGTGGCTAAGGGATTTACTCAAAAGGAAGGAATTGACTTTAAAGAGACATTCTCTCCAGTTTCTTCGAAGGACTCTTTTAGGACAATCATGGCACTTGTGGCACATTTTGACCTTGAGTTAAATCAAATGGATGTCAAAACTGCGTTTCTTAATGGTGACATTGAAGAAACGATTTATATGGTGCAACCAAAAAGTTTTGTGTCGAGAGACCCACAGAATATGGTTTGCAAATTGACTAAATCAATTTATGGACTCAAACAGGTTTCTCGTCAGTGGTACTTTAAGTTTCATCAAGTTATCATTTCGTACGGTTTTGAAATGAATTTGGTTGATGATTGTGTGTATCACAAATTTAGTGGGAGTAAATATATATTCCTGGTTTTGTACGTCGATGACATTTTGCTAGCGGCAAATGACATAGGCATCTTGCATGACACCAAGAGATTTTTATCAAAGAACTTTGAAATGAATGATCTTGGTGAAGCATCTTTTGTATTAGAAATCGAGATACACCGAGACCGATCTCGGGGTACTTTGGGATTATCACAAAGGAGTTATATTGAGAAAATTCTCAATAGATTTGGCATGCATTGTTGTAAGCCAGGTGAGACCCCGGTCGCTAAAGGAGACAAGTTCAGTCTCAATCAATGCCCGAAGAACAGTTTAGAAATTAAGGAGATGCAAAAGATTCCTTATGCCTCGGCTGTAGGGAGTCTAATGTACGCTCAAGTATGTACGCATTCGGATATTGCGTTCATAGTTGGCATGTTGGGCAGATACTTAAGTAACCCCGGCATGGATCATTGAAAAGCAGCCAAACGAGTTATGAGGTATTTACAGAGAACAAAAGAAAATATGCTCACATATAGGAGATCGGACAAGTTAGAGATCATTGGATATTCCGACTCCGATTTTGCTGGATGCCAAGACAGCAGGAGATCCACTTCAAGCTATGTTTATCTGTTAGCTGGTGGAGCGATTTCGTGGAGGTCTGCCAAACAGACGCTCGTTGCTTCGTCCACCATGGCTGCAGAATTTGTAGCATGTTATGAGGCATCCAATCATGGAATATGGCTGCGAAATTTTGTCACTGGACTGCAAATTTTGGAGGGTGTTGAATGACCACTCAAATTATACCGTGACAATAAATCAGCTGTTCTATATTCAAACAACAATAGAAGCTCGACTAAGTCAAAGCATATTGACATCAAGTTTCTAGTTGTAAAAGAAAGAGTACAGAGTGGTCAGATTTTGATAGAGCATATTGGGACAAACTCCATGGTTGCGGATCCGCTTACAAAGGGATTAACACCTAAGGTCTTTCATGAGCATACTGCTCAAATGGGTGTTGTCTTATTTGAGGACACTTTGGTTTAGTGGGAGTTTGTATTCAAGTTTGTGTTGTTGCTCTATGTATGCTTTGGATTACATTTATATGTATTTGGTTTCGTTTCTGCAGAAACAAAGTATTCCGTTTATTACACTCTGTTTAAGTATTTTAAGGTTTTGATCTCAATAAAGAGGACCAGTTGGAAATAGGCATGTTTGGATCACATTACATGTAACTTCCATGCTGCGCACCATGATTGATTTATGTCATTTTGATTGTGTTGGTATACGTGATCATTGATGGGTCGAGTTACGATTAATGTAACAAAGGCCGCTTTAGTTCTATATTGGCATAATTGATGGACGAGATTGTTTGATAACCTAAGGTTATGATGACAAGTTCTGAGCTCACTAAGGTTAAACACATTTGGCAGGATACATATGTGGCCCAGTGGGAGATTGTTGGATAAATTTTTATATTAATCTAACTTTGGTCCACACATGTATATTATTAATGTGTGTCATCATTTACAAGCCTAAAATTAAGTGATCTAATTTAAAGTTTTAAGTAGGCTTGAGGTTATTTGTCATGGAACTAATGTGTAGATGCCATTATGTGGATTCTATTTCTATGAGGGGTGAAAATAAAATTATCAAAAAGTTCAGGGTGAACTTATGTAATTACGGCATTGGTCCCCAACCCATCCATCCTTATATAAGTTGTCTTCTATCAATGGAGACATAAGCTATTCTCTACATCCTCTTAAGGAGAATATCAAAGGGGTATAGAAGGGGAAAGGGTTGGAAGATCAATTGCCATACGGAGATTGGCGCTAAAGTCTGCTGCATCGATCAATCAATGGAGACAGGTACACACACTTCTCTTTTGTAATCTCTTGGCACTAGATATGATGCACGATCCTAGAATTGATGTTGTCTAGGACACTCAATTATTTCTAACAAATATTACTGTTATTCAAAATTAGGTTGGGGGTGCTTAAGATTAATAATAATAGTAATTTTTATAAATTAAAAGGAGGCAAAATTAACTAATATACACATATGCATGTGTAATATTAAAAAATAATGACGTTAAATTTTTATTTTTTTGGTGGGGTGGGGTGGGGGGCAAGGTGTGTTAATTTCCCCGCTTTCTTAAGTTGAAATCACAACCATTTTTATCAACTAGAGTTATATATTTGGAGAGTATTCAGGTATCTCAACGCTATAAAAATGAAATATATGCAACATTCAAGTTAGTTAAGGGTACAAATACTAAAAGAGTCAATAACTAAAGCAATACCCATGTAGGTTGGGACCAATTCAACTTCATTGGGGCATGGTAGAGATATGGTAATGCTTTTATCTTGGAGGTTGAAAGCATATAAACTTCTATCCTTCTGCATGCTAATGTATATTGTGTTTCCCTCGATTCCTTTTTCTTTAGCCGAGCAAGACGCGGAGCAATTTGAACTCAAAAAGAAGGCGCGATCACCACCGATGCTTACAACCCTCTCCCAGACCTTTAGATTTGAATTAGTGCTGCTATATTCCAACTTGAATACTTCTAAGTCTTGAATCACAAGAGGGTCCAATTCATCCCACAAGATCAACCTCACAACATATATCTCGCCGCATGATTCAACTAACATTTTTTTAGTTTTGTCGACTTCTGCCAATAATGGCAGCGGAGTTTCTTCTTGCATCTCAATTTTCCTTGCTGTAATACTAAAAGTTAAATACATGTCCTGACCAGTAATCTATCCCGTAAATTCTCACATCATAATTAACAGCATGCTCAATTTCATATCCCTCTAACTTCACCTCTTGCTCGATCCAACTGTCACTAGCACCATCTATATTAGGACGATAAAACCTGAAAGTAACAAAACCTTCACGTGCAGAATTGCTAATGAACACTATGGTGCAGCCAGGGTTAGCAGGAGGTGACGAAAGTAGACACACGATATAGTTAGAGAGTATCAGGGTTGGAAGTTCAATCTTCTCCAAAGAGGTTGGATTAAGTAAACAACTACTACCGGAAGAGTTGTTACGTAGACACAACTATCCATAAGAAGACGTGCACACAACTTTTCGACGCATGCAGTGGATGTTTCGGACAAGTCCTTGGCCATCTGATATCCTATAAAACATATGTTTTACTCCACGCCAAGGCCGGCCCCGGGCATAGGCGGCCCAGGTCGTCGCCTAGGGCCCCCGATGTAACAAGGCCCCCGATTTTTTGGGGCCTTGTATATATACATATATACACACGAGATAATGAATAAGATTTTGTGAGTGAATAATATTTAACAAATTTGTTCTTGGCCTAGCGGTTGAAGGGGCGCTTGTTGATGCATTGGGTGGTGACTTGCTTGTAGCTTTTTTAAAATTTTAATAAGCTGCTAGTTTGGGGAGTTCGAAACCTGCTTGTATGGGTAATTTAATTAATTACCCAAACTCTTTTAATTCAATTAAATTTAAAAACTCTTTTAATTTAATTATTTTTAGTCTTTAGCGTGACCATTTGTATTCTACGTACAATATTCTCTCTCTCTCTCTCTCTCTCTCTCTCTCTCTCTTTCTCTTATCTTTTAGTTCTCTTTGGTAGTATGGTTCACAGTAATAATTAACGATATCGCTTTGCCGACCGCCGCACTAATATACTTCACAAAATTATTCATTCTTAAAGTGTTAAGGTTTGTTTTTTCTCGTTACATAATCGGTGTAACAATAAAATTTATGTAAATTGGCTAGCTTTTGATTTTTCTATTAATTTTTTTTGCATTAATCTAATTTGATATTGTAAGTTTTAATTTCTTGTGATTGTTGATTAATAATGATGAGTTTGTTTTTAGAATTGTAAATATTGAGACATTCTTTACCAACAAGTAGAAAAGAAGTAATTGATGTGTTAGATTACATTAAAGAGATGAATTATTGTTTTCCAAATGCTTGGATTGCATATAAAATATTATTAATGATGTTTGTTATTGTTGCCTCTGTAGAAAGAAGTTTCTCTAAATTGAAGTTGATCAAATCTTATCTTTGATCGACCATGTCGCAGAAAGGTTGAATGGACTAGCTCTACTGTCAGTCAAGAAAGATATGTTTGGAAAGCTTGATTTTGGAAGTCTAATCAACATGCAATTTTGGGGCTCAAAATGCTAGAAGAAATCATCTTATGTGATAAATTAATGAATTGATTTGAGATTGGTTTTTTCTTTTTTTTCTTTCTTTGAATAAAGCACTATCTTTTAGTATTTGTTTTAACTAAATTCTACATGAGTAAGAAATTTAATTACACTTTTTGTAACTTTTCAAATCTCATTGCTATATAATTTTTTTGTTGGAATTTATTATTGTAGTTATATTATATAAGCATATAAAAATACAAAAGGGCTCCCAAACAAAAATTTGCTTAGGGTTCATCAAAACTCAGGATTGGCCATGCCACGCTTGTCGTGAATGTAAAGTAACAACGGATCTGACTGGGGTATTGGTTGCAGCCCTTTTCGATTTCTCGGATGCAGTTATTCAAGGGCGTAGGCAGGGGGGCCCAGTTGGGCTACAGCCCACCCCCAAATTTTGGCCTTTTGTTTTCTTTGGGTGCTTAGAGTAGTTGCAATATTTAAAATAATAACATAGTCCAATCAACTATACAAATTTATTTATAATACTTTAGTCTATCCCAACTCACTTCATAATCTCTTTTACCAAATCTATATGTGTGTGTGTACACATTTGTTCACTATTGTTTTATAATATTTTATATATAATATATATATGTAGACTCATTTGTTCATTGTTGTTTATAGAAATTTCGTCTTCGTCTTCATTTTTTTTTTTCAAATTTCTAATAGATTATTATAATTAATAATGGAATAAGCATTTTAGTGAAGTAAGCACATTACTCAAAAAAAAAATTCTTATGAGTGACAAAACAACGTTAAATAAGCAATTTAATATTGTAATTCTCGTTCTTTTTTAAACCTGGTAAAATTTAATTCACAAAATTCCATTGAGCAGTCAACTTCGAAAAGATTGCTGGTATTGGGATGGAGACCCTCAAGGTAGATACTCGGTAAAGGAAGGCTACAAAGCCCGGTGCTCGGTGAATGTTCAGCCAATTCCTAATGCTTCAGAGGTCCGGTGGAGTCACATTTGGGGGCTCACAGTTCCAGCAAAAGTTCGATTATTTTTGTGACGAATCTGTTCTAATTCACTTCCTCTAAACCCGGTTCTTGCAGCAAGACACGTAGAGGTAAATGCATTATGTCCTGTTTGTAACTTAGAGCAAGAAACAGCTCTCCATGCTTTGGTTTTTTGTCAATTTGCAAAAATAGTTTGGGTAGCTTCCTGTATCGGTATTTTTAGCCCAGAAGCATGTACGTTTCTTGCTTGGTGGAACGTGGTTTGTAATAAATTTATGGTTGATGATGTATGTGTCGTGGCTATGACTCTTTGGGCTATTTGGAATAATCGGAATGATTGGGTTTGGAATGGTAAACACGTCCCAGCAGTGCGCGTTATAGGCTCAGCTCTGAACCTTCTCTCGCAATGGACAATAGCTCAAAAATCTTTGAGAAAAACTAGCAGTATTCCCGTTGCAGATGGTGATTTCAAATGGGCAAAACCGGTGGCAGGTAGGTTTAAATGCAATTAATATTGATGGGTCGGTGTTTGAAGATCAAGGCAAAGTGGGGTTCGGCTTTGTGATTCGGAATGATTTGGGTCGTTTTATGCATGCCTGTAATGGCTCTGTATCTGCTCCGTTAGACCATCTTCTAGCTGAAGCAATAAGCTGTCGGGAAGCGCTTTCTTGGATCAAAGAAGCAGGACTATCGAACGTATGTGTGGAGGCCGATTCGCTAATTTTAATTTTGGCTCTTAGAGGTGAATTTTCAAATTCTTCTTATATTGGCTCAGTAATTCAGGACTGTAAAATCCTCGCGCAGGATATCATAGGAGTTGATTTTCGGTTTGTGTGTAGGTCAGCGAACCAGGTGGCACATTGCTTAGCTCGTGCTTCTGATTCTTCGTCTGGTTCAGGGTATTGGGAGGATGTTCTCCCCCGCTTTATTTATGATGTTCTAGTTATTGATTTAATATAATCTGCTTTTTGCGCTTGTAAAAAAAAAAAAAAAACCTGGTAAAATTTTCTTTAGTTCCTAAATTCAAACTCAGTTCATTTAAAATTGACTCATAACCTTTTAGATCAGCCCATCCCTTACAAAAATCCTGGATCCGCCCTTGCGGTTTTTCTTGCTCATTTGCTTTTTCAATGTACATTATTTCTCCTTTCCTACCATAAAAGTCAATGAAATTATTCAATAATTTAAAGTGAGACAAATTCTAAGCCATTCTGTTAAGAAAAAAAAATTCAAATTTTAGACAAATCAATAAGAAGATAATCTCAAAGCAATACGTCATATTAAAGTGATGAAAATCATAACGATATCTTCTTCGAGTTCTGGTCTGGGATTTTGGCTCCTCTAAAATAGCTCAAATCATTGTAGAGAAGCATTATGAAATCTTAAAAAATAATTATAAATTACACGATTAAAATTTTTAGTACTCGTGAAACATTACGACGTTTCCCTATAGCAAATAATTAAAAGCAAATCTAAATCATTTGACATTCAAAATTAATGGTCTAAAATTCATAACAACTCTCTTCTAAAGTAACTTTCATCTTTTAGAAGGTGTTATTGTGTTCATTACTATATAACTTTTCAATAATCTCAACACTCGTAAAACATAGATTGATTCTGCATTGATAATCTTGATTAGAAGGTGAGATTGGACTAAATACTCCTATCACATGTTTGTTGCAACTCCAGATAGGATAAAGTACTGGATAAATTTTCTTAACTTAATGGCTTATCTCATGACACACTGGATTACATCCTATCCAGCACTTTTATTTGTCGCACCAAATGGAGCCTTAGATATTCTTTCAATTCTTTATTCGTGAAACTAAACTAGAATGATGAAAATTAATGAAATGCAACAGAGAAAAATGGACTCTTTAATTTTATGTCTGTCCCAAACCAGAAGGATGGTGCCAATTGACAGAGTGGATTGTTGTTTTCAAGGCAAAGGATTTTTTTTTTTTTTTGAAGTCGGCAAAGGTTTAATGTTTATAGAACCACTTATTTGAACTTTCCGAATCATAATCTGATTGGAATTCCCCTTCACCCCTTCCTCTTCCACCCAATATCTTGAACTTGCATAACTATATCCTTGGTAATGATTAATTCCTTATCCTTACACTGCCCTCCTCCACCCAATATCTTGAACTTGGATAACTATATCCTTGGTAATGATTAATTTTTTATCCTTGCACTGCCCGACCCTAATTTACTCAATTTATGCATTTTTTGATACATTAATTTTGGCAAATTTAAAAATAAAAATAAAAAATTCATCAGAACAACACTCTACGAAGAAAGTTATGTAGTGCTACACATGCTAACACAAGCTCTGCTTGTGTCTTTAATAGAAATGGAGGCGCTGACTTAATGATTATAAGTTTTTGAGAACCTAATTTTTGCATTAAGACGAGGAAGTATCACTCTTTCTACATTTTGCTTGTTAAGTGACCCATTAGCATCACGCAATCCACTATTGATAGCATCCACTAAGAGGTGCAACAACTCATTGGTATCATCCATGGTCCAAGATTCATAGTTTTCTTTCTCTTTGCCCTTTCCTTTATTATTTTCTTGTTGTGAATCCCCCATTTAAATTACTACGACAACATATATAAGAAATTTTATTAGTTATTTTAGAAACCATATACGCAGAACACACATATAATTTGTCCAAATTTCTTTCATGGTAAAGCTACAATAAATTTTCCTTTAATAATTATATTTTCTCCATATTTTAGAATATAAGGGTGCGTTTGATTGCGATCATGGAATTTGCATAAAAAGAAAATAAGTTCCAGGCAACTAAATTGCTTAGAATTGAGTTGCATGGAAAATGTCAATTAAATGTGTTTGATTGCCTTAATTTTCTACCCGAAAAATAGTGTACTTTTCTATCTTTTGGTGTTTGATAGATATTGTTTTCTATGATAATTGTAACTTTTTTCAACTTTTGTTGTTTGATAGCTATTATTTTTCATGGAACTGGAACCTTTTTCCATGGAACTTGTATCTTTTTTACATGGAATTTAAGATATGTTTTTAAAAAAATGTGTTTTTTTTCATTTGATATTGGAGTGGAATAAAAAAAAATGTGAAACAAGTTTTTTAAAAACAGTTTTTTTTTACTTCATCGAAAACAATTTTTTTTTTTATTTTTTTTAACAATTTTACTTCATCAAAAAAATTAATTTTTTTTATTATTTTTGAACAATTTTACTTCATCGAAAAACAGTTTTTTTAAAAACAGTTTTGTTTTTAACAATTTTACTTCATCAAAAAACAGTTTATTTATGTTTGAACAATTTTACTTCATCGAAAAATATTTTTTTTTTAAAAGCAGTTTTTTTTTATTTACAATTTTACTTCATCAAAAACAGTTTTTTTTTGGCAGTTCACAACATAATTATAATTATATGAATAATTATATTCTAACACTTCTATTAAAATTCTATATGAATAATTAGTCCACTCGAAGTAGCCACCTACATTTATAATTATATTCTAATTATAAATGTATACAATTATTCATATAGAATTTTAATTGAAGTTTTAGAATATAATTGAAGTGTTAAAATTCTATATGTATACTAAAATTCTTATGAATTCGTGAACAAGAAGTGGCTACAATCCCCACCTTCTTTATGAATAATTTCCACCGGAAGTAGCCACTAATTCATAAGAATTTAAAAAATTAAAAAAGCAAAGCAAAAGGCACCACTCATTGAAATTTTCTCGTTGAGTAATTCTTTATGAATATTTTTTCTTCAATCTCCTTAAAAGCAAAAATCCTATTACCCCACATACCTTTTCTCTCTTTTTAAAGTGTTATTATATTGGGGATCCGTAAAACAGAGATTGAACTCAATCCATTAAGAAAAAAGGCATACTATTTACAATAAGCTATTCGAATTTATATATATACACGCGACTGCAATTTCTCAATTCGTGCAAATTTTAGTTTTTCAGGGGCCACGTATACTTGCAAAAGCTGTCTCATTCAACCCTTTGGTTGCTTTACATATATATATATATATATATAATATACTACACATATAAACACGCGACTACTATACATATATATATATATAATACTACTATACAAATAGCAAAAAAGGTGTACTATTTAAAATAAGCTATCCGAATTTGATTTTGGAACTAGATACAAATCATGTCCTGCTTGTTCATCCTCAGAACATATATATATATATATATATAATACTATTATACATGTTTGATTCTCCTAATTGTTGTATATAATACATGATAGCAACATGGCATATAGCAAATATACAAAAACATATATGCAAGAAGACATAGTATGAGAAGGAAGCAATACCTTGTTCATGAAGAACTATTCAACTTTACGAAGAGCTGCTCAACTTTTCTAGCAGAAAAAAAAAATCTCACGTGAAAAGTCTGATGTGTTAGGGTGAGATTTTTTATAGAGTTTGGTATTTATACCTCCCACTAAAAAGTCACACAAATTCCTAATTTAAAAAAAATCCATCGAAATTAGCAAGTTTTTGAATACCAAAAGACTTTTTATTACTTGTTTAAAGTCCTAATTGAATAGCACTAGATTTGGATATCCTTTTTAAAATATCCTAATAATCTTGATTGAATACCTCAAGACTTATTTAAATCATTTAAAAGTCTTAATTGAATACCACAAGACTTATTTATCTCAAAATAGTCTTTTAAAATCCTAATTGAATACACCTCCCCCCCACCCCCCCCCCCTTAGAAATTTGGAGTTACCAAATAAATTTAATCAAGATAAACAAAAATATAATTAGCAAATTAGAAAACATCATACTCAGGGAAACAATTTTGTACCTACAATACATAAAACACGAATTAAATAATCTATAATAAAATACTTGAGTGGCAAGTCATATATTTGATATTATATTCTTAATATTGATGCCCACCAAATTCTATTCTTATCTTGCAGTAATTTGGTCTATCAATTCTAGTAGATGAGAAAAATTAAAGCAATTCAATCCAATTAATTATAAAATTTAAGTGTTAATTATTCCATAACAAAAAATGTGTATGAGATCAAAACACTCAATATATCCGTCAAAACAAAGTTTATATCCGCTTTTAATAAATCATAATCTGAATTCGACAAATCATAAAGATAATCCAACTGTATTTTTTATCAGTTAAAATAGGCATCTAATAGGAATAATTATCTTAATATATCAGTCAAAACAAAGTTTATATCTGCTTTTAATAAATCATAATATGAATCCAACAGATCATAAAGATAATCCAAATATATTTTTTATTAGTTAAAATATGCATCTAATAGGAATAATTATCTTTTTTGACATGAAAACATTAAATTTATAGAATCAATTAGCATGAATATATACAATAGAATTAATCATATATAATCATCCTCAACCCTAGAAAATAACCAAAACCAACATGCTTGTAATTGAAACGCGACACATTATTAAATAATGCATAATTACATGAATTGAATACTTACTTAGATAATCATCAATAAATTAAAAAAGGAAGAAATTGAAACGCAATATATTATAAAATAATGCATAATTAAATGAACTTAATACTTACTTAGATAATCCTCCATAAATTAAAAAAGGAAGAAAGAAATTAAATATTTTAAAGCTATGTGTCTATTCTTCGCATTATCGAAGTGCGATCATGATGATTGAATGCTGCAGCTGCCTATATTTATACATTTGTAAGTAAGCATAGAATGGGCTTGGCCCACAGTTGAATTAATAGCCTATTAGATGGCCCAAAAATTTGCGCTACCTAAATCCTAATTATTGGTCAACAAATAACCTTAGATGGGAGGTGAATAGGGTTTTAAAATCTTAATGCGGAATTAAAAAATTTTCTAAAAATGTTTAAGCAAAACAACTTTAAGAAACAAATATATCAAGAAAATAATCAATACAAGCAATCAATTAAACAAATTCAAAATCAATCAATAAATAATAGCAAGTAAATAAATAGCTTGAGTTAGAAAGATTAAACCGATTTGAAATTCAAGACTTTTTGTTCATACGATTAGATTTGTTAGACACTATTTTCGCGTTCGGTTAGTTCCCCAAGAATCACTACACTCTTACAAACCTTTACAAACCGATTTCAATCTTCTTCCGGGTAGAGATCAAACCTTTACAAGTGTTGTTGGCTCACTACACTCTTACAAATATTGCTTTACCACAATATTCTAACAAGAATCCTTCTTGCTAAATTGTGAGATTTACCTCTCACAATCACTAAACAAGAATATACGTTCTTGTTATCCTATGAGATTTACCTATCATAATTGAATACAAATTATTTGACGATTCACACCAATTAATAATAACTCTCAAGTGTTTAAAGAATATTGTAGGTCAGAAAATACCCTACAGGGGGGTGAATAGGTTTTTTAAAACTAAATCGGATTTTTTAAAATAGAATTAAAAATCGTTGAATGTCTATAACAATCAAGCAATTAAGAAACAAGGATAAATCCAATCACAATGTATAAGGAGTACAATAAAATAGAGCAAGAGATAGAAAGATTAAACCGATAAAAGTCGAAAACTTTTTGTCCACACGGTTCGGCTTGTTAGCCACTACTTCCGCGCTCAGTTAGTTCCCCAAGAATTTTCACTATAACCGATCTTCTTCCGGATGAAGATCAAACCTCTACAAGTTTATTCTTCTCACACACTCTTACAAGTATTAAATCACTCTCAATACTCGCACAAGAATTCACTCTTGCTATTCTATGAGATACACCTCTCACAAATATGATTTAAACAAGTTTTGGTGGCTAACACCAATGTACAATAGCTCTTAAGTGTATGAAGAAATACAAATGAAGCTCACACTAAGAGATATCAAATTTGATCAACAATTTCTAGCTCAAAATAAAGATGATTGATCAAAACCAATGTTCTTGAATCTTTGAATATTGAATATGGATTAAGAGAATAGTGTAGGAATGATTCAAGAGTGTTTAAATAAGTCTTAGATGGTGTATATATAGTCTAGGACACCATATGGCCGTTTGGAGGGAGTTGGTGGAAGTTTGGTACCAAAAATGGTAAAAAATCTGAAATCCAACGGCTAGTTTCTGGACCATCAGTTGACTGAGCAAGGCTCATTAGTCGACTGAGCAAAGCCCATCAGTCGACTGATGGTCCGCACTGGTCTCCAGCCAGAATGACCAAAAATCCCATTTTTCACACTTTTGTAAATTAGCTCAAAAATCAATTTTGAAGTTTGGGGATACTTAAATATGAGTTTCTAAGACTTCTATAATCTAAAGAGCTCAGAAATGAGGTCGTTAAAATTTAAAATGAATTTATTTCAAAAATAGTTTTTCTCCAAAAGAAGGTTTTTGAAAGGATTCCGAGTCAACCTTTGATTTGATCAATCTAATTATGTTAGAGCATATTATGAGCTTTTATGAAGATCAAATATGAATCTTTACAAAGAAAACTAAAGCACTCACTCAAATATACAATAACGAGTCTTCGAGGGCTTTGTTTGTATCTTCGTTTCTTTTCTTCCTTGGCTCATTATACTTTATAGAAATGCCATTGAAGGTGTATTGATTAAGTAATTGTGGAGGTTTATGAAATTGATCGTGCAATACTTTGTAGATGAATGATCTTGATTCCGGCTTTTCAGTTAAGTCCACATATGATCAATTTATTGTGGCTATAACTCAAAACATCAACTAAGTTAAATTACACATGATTAACTTTATTGTTATTATCAAAACAAGATTAGTGATTTCAAGTCAACAAATATAATTGAAACTCACATTAGAGTTACTTGTTTGATCAAAATTTATAGCTTAATAAGAATGATTGATCAAAAAAATTTCTTGAATCTTTTGATATTGAAGATAAATCAAGTTCGGAGTATAAGAATGATTCAAGATGTTCAACATGTATCTTAGATAGTGTATATATAGTCTCCAAAGTGATATAGCCGTTTTTGAGGTTTGGTAAAAATTTGATACCAAAAATGGTAAAAAATCAAAAATCCAACGGTTATATTCTGGGCCATTGATAAACGCATAATATTGTCATGTTTAAACTCCTTCCAGAGTCGCTTGACGCGTTTGTTGTTTTAATTCTGCCTAATTATCCACTTATCTCGAGATTAGTGCCTTAGCGAGTGTTATATCTAACATGGCCCAAATTGGTGTATATTTTGTAGTATTCCATATGTTTGTAGGGTTGGGATATAATGGCATTGCATAGATTGATCAAGAGTAAGCTTGGAGGCTTGCAAAGTGCTGAGTGTAGAAATTCAAGAACCATGATTGATCATGGGCATTTCCATGATCGATCATGGTCATAACCATGATTGATCATGGAACCATTTTTTCTGGCAGAACTCTTCCATGATCGATCATGGGCATAACCATGATCGATCATGGCCTGGCGAGTACACCTACTACCTGCTCCTTTTAGCCTGTTTTGAGGGATTTTTGTCGCTAGATATTTTCCCTTGTTTATTTTATTGTTTCTTAGTTATTTTGTGGCTAGTTTTAGGCCAAGGAAGGGGGTAGATAGATTATCATCTAGTTTTACACACTTACAAGTTCTTCATTTTCCTTTGTAAGTGTTAATTTGTAAGAATGATTTCTTCTTTTATAATATTTGTTCTTGCATTTATTATGGAGTAGTCTATTACTAAGGTTACGGAGGTAAATTGCGATATAATTTTCGGTGATTAATGGCTCAATCCATGTTTAAAGTTTGATAAATATTTGTGAATCCTTTTCTTCATCATATCTTCCATTATTTCAAGCTTTCTAGGTATTTTCATATTAAGTTAAGACTTTATATGCCTTGTATATTTAGTTCTTGGTTGTTAATGAACATACAACATATTTATATGGTTCTAGAAAGCTTGTAGTTTCTTTCCCCCATCCATGGACCTTTTTCCTCTTCGTAGAAATTATGAATAGTTCTTAAAACTCCATAGATGGATTACAAATTTGTTTAGCTTATCTTTGATTCATTTATTGATATATTGAGTGCTTCTTACACTATATGCGATACTTAGACTCTTTATTTTCTACCATAAGTGATAAACGATGAGTTGACGAATTTATCCCATAAACTTCATTACGTTTCATTGTTAGGATTCACTTTTTAATTTTCATTCTTTAAATCATGAGATTTCATACACTTGCTTTATGTTAAAGCTTTTTATGATGAGTTTGTCATATCTGTCTCGGATTAGCTTCATCGGGAATGGGTTGCCTTGCTTCACACCCGTAGCTAAGAGATATGAATGGTAGCTTCGTCTTTGGTGGAATGTTGTTTGTCTCTTTCTTGGTATAGCTTCGATCAGGGAATGAGTCGCCTAGCGTCGCACCTTTGCTATTGAGAGATAGACCAACATTCTCCATATCTCGAGAAACCTTGTGTTGAAGTCTTTGTATGAGCTAGTGATCACCGTTTCTTAAATCGCAACTAACTTCCCAATACCTTAGTGCTTTCTTATTAATTTTCATAACCGTTTTACATTTTCATTGTTTCACAACAAATCCAACTTACAAAACCAGAAAACCGAAAAATTTGTAATCCATTCCATTCCTTTTCGACTATCCCTGTGGTTCGACACTCGGACTTCCGAGACTTTACTACAACTTGACGTGCCTGCGCTTGGGCTACCACAAAGCGCATAAATTTCGCGGTGTCAGCCATCAGTCGACTGAGCAAGACTCATTAGTTGACTGAGTGGGCCTTAGTCAACTGAGCACAAGCCATCAGTCGACTGATGGACCCTGCTTTCCATTAGGCCAAAAGTGCAAAAATCCCAATTTTAGCACTTTTGCATATAAGCTCCAAAATCAATTCTAATGCTTTGGGGACCTTAAAAATAAGTTCCTAAGACACCTATTTTCAAAAAAACTCAAAATATGATTATTTGAATTTAATATGAATTTATTTCAAAATCGGTTTTTGCTAAAATGAAGTTTTCAAAGAAATTTTGATTCAAACTGATTTTGATCAATCTAAGAAATATATAACAATGTATAAGATCTATATAAATAATCAAGTAAAAAACTTTACATAAATCCTAAGCACTCACTCAAATATCGAATTTACGAGTTTTTGAATGTTTCGATTTGTTTCTTCAATTTGATTTTCACTTGAACTTTTGTCTTGAAGCTTTTGCCTTGAAGCTTTTGCATGCGATCTTTAATCTTTGTACTCCATGGATTTGCATTGTGATAAGATTGATCTTCTTGTCTTGTCCAACGCTTGTAGAGGAATGATCTCGGTTTGGATAGATCAGTTTTGGTTCACGAATGATGATCATTGAAATGTGGCTATAAATATTTTAACACACATGTTAAATTACACATAATTGATTTACTATTATTATCAAAATAAGATTAAGACCTACAAGGTCAACACTAATAACAATAGAAAATCGATCCGAGTATACACGTGTTCTTCTCTTATTAATTAAATATATAAGTTTATTTCTTTTAAAAATATATAAAATAAAAAATTATAAAGTAAAAAATGGCTTAAGCCAATTGATTAAACTTTTTTTTTTTTGTCAAAAATAACTTAAGTCATGACCCAACAATAAAAAAAAATAAAAATTCCTAATAACCATGAGTATTGAGACCCCACCTCTGCTAATCCCATGAAGCCCTGGTTGTTCGAGCAGAAGACGCCTTAAATGGCTCAAGAAAAGTTTCACGCAATGGGGCCCCACCCCCACCCCCCAACAATATAAAATATTATTTATAAAATTATTTTTTAAGCCATGACCCAACAATACAAAACAGGCCCAAAGTTCTAGCCCAAAATCAACAAAAACCAAATAACTGGACTGACCCCGGCCGGTTTTAGGTGGTTAGTGGTTCAGTTAAATTGCCCATTATCATAAAACCAACAAGGCTGTTCAGTTGGTGGTTAAACCACACGGTTCGGTTAACCGAACCGTGCACGGCCCTAGGTGAAACATTCTATTACGTTTTTTGCATTCTCCATGGAATAAATTCCTTCGGTGGTGGGTAGGAAAAAATTTCTACTGAAATAAGAAGATTGAGTCATGAAGAACATCTCACCTAATCACTCATCACTTTTCCAAACTCTCACAAAAATTAGTAGTTTTTTCAATCATTTTCTAACATTTTTATCAAATGTGCCCTTAGCGTATGAAATTATTAATGAGGAATTCCTCCAACTGATCAAAAAAATTCTTATAAGTCCACGTAAAAAACCAATACAGTCTGATCCCTTTTCCTAGATAGAACATCTGCTAGGAAATAGTGTACACTAGAAACACAAAAGATATAGAGACAGATTCAGGCATATGCTCATCACAATCATCAGCCAGAGAATCATCTGAGTCCACCAGATACCTAGAGGGACATGATAGGACCTCTAACATTTAGGATGCGTTTGATTAGCCAAGTTTTCCATGGAAAACTTGGGAATTATATAATTTTCCATTTTTTGGTAGTGTTCAATTGCATAATTTCTAGGCATTTCCAATTCCATCAAAGTTGTACAAGTGAATGATCCATAATACTAGGAACTTGAATTTTTACCCTCAACATTCGGAATTTCTCACTTAAATTTTCCAAACACTCCATGAAAAATATTATAATTGAATTATTAGGTTTATCGTCACATACCTCGCTACATACCTCGCTGCACACCTCCAATGCAAAAGTTTCTGCACAAAACTTCTTGTCATGAAATTCTGTTAGCTCATCGGCACTTGAAGGCGTGGAGTGAGAAGAAGAAAGAGCCCTTATGCTTTGACCACCAGCCCTTTGTTTTATGCAGAGAAATGCATCTTTTTTATATTCCCCCTGAAATGGGACCTTTTCAACAGGGGAGTCTCACCTTCAAGTGGCTCAACCCGGTGGCTTTACTTTCTCCTCATTAGATCCCGCACAGAGCATCCAACCACTATACTTGCCTCTCTCGAAAAACAGTTTCTTTTACCATCTTTAATGTTGTTATATCTACCAATCAAGTTGGAACTGATAGGTTGTAATTCACCATTTGCTTATGCTTACTGTTAGAAGATGAACCGATATCACAATTTACAAGGTCTTGCAAAGACCTCTCAGATTCACTATTCATCTTTTTTTTTTCAAATAATCTTGCAGCTAAGGGAATTATGCTTTGATCATTGCTGGAGCCATCCACTATGGAAACCATTTTTTCTGTAAATCTCTTTAAGCTTTCAAGATTAGGTGAATACTTGATACAATCAAGAATGTCTTGGCACTCTTTTTGGGATTCGCTCTCAAAATCGATGTTAGCTTTTGCCAAAAAAATTATCAATGGTTGTTGTAAATAGTACGGGACTTAAAATGGTTTGTCGGGCATGTTCATCATTAGAGTTTATACCTTCTGCAACTTGAGAAGATGCAAGCCACTTTAGAAAAGGCTTCCTCATATGTAGCCTAAAAACATTAAATCAACATATTACAAAAATCTTACGGGGAATTCAAAGCTAAATATATAGAGACGACTGGTGTTATGATAAAATCTTCTAATAGACATTAACTAAACCTCAATAAGAAGAAAAAAAAACGCATGCAATGCTATTGTTGAGAAAGTTACACAGCTGCCATATTTGAGATAAATACCTTCAAACTTGCTCGAGACTGAAATGAGTTAACCAATTTGCCATTGCATGCTATACACACAAGACAAATTAATATATGACGATGGGTGTTCTATTTATTCCTAACATTAGATGGTCTTTAAAAAAGAATAAAATATATTTTTTTTGATGATCTATTGTACAAATTGAAGCATAAACTAGTGTAGAAGATATGACCAATGTTTTTAAAATACAAAGGTGCAAAATGATTTCCAACACATCTAATGGTTGCAAATTATATTGGCTTCTCTTACCCTTTTTTTATATTTTATAATTAAAATCTAGAGAGTAAGTATGGGCCCACTCCCCTCTCCCATTCTCCCTTTTTCCTTTCTCTCTCCTTAAACATTTTACCCTGATTTGGTTGATGATAAATGCATCTTAAAGTGTAGTTTCACTATCACTTGCATATATTCCGATGTTTGTACAATATGTTGAAATGGTAATACATATGGTGGTGATTTTCTATCTCTGGTTTAAAAAATTATAACATTGTATTTTTGGTTTTTTATTTTAATTTTTAACATTAATATCTTTTAGTAATTAGTTGAATAAGATTTTACCTTCTGTACTGAAATTGTGAATTTTGCACATATAAATTTCATCATATTTATTATACACTTTGAATTTTCAGGATATCAAGTCTTGACTTTTCTTTCTTCTTGGTTGGAAAAGGCGCCTTCCCAAGTTGGCTTTATCGGATCAAAATTTATGTTGTATAACCTCTCTTTGTAAAACAAAATAGACTTGGACATTCATTTTTTTAAATTAATCTTATTTTTAATGGGGATATAATAGTTAATGTTCAAACTCTCATAACATTAAATTGATCTTATTTTTTACCCATTGATTAAGTTGATAGTTTCTCTCCTTAAAATGTAGAGAAGTCCCATATAATGCCTACCTTACCAAAAAAATGGTTTGACTAATTAATTACTGCATTAATTTCTAAATATTTACCTAGGGGCTACGACATATTCTCAACCCAAATAAATCCTCTAGCACCTTAATATGATTTATAGTAAACTTTTTATATATATATATATAATATCCATACACTTTGTTTAAATTAATTCAATATCTAGACTTTTCTTTCTTTTCTTTTGTTTTTTTGCTTTTCTAAGTGAAATATCTAGAACTTATTTTTCCATGCTCAATTGAGGTCTTTTTCAAAATTAAGAGATTTTGACATTAACAAATTGTCATACTGTAGGCACGGACAAACCTTAGTTGTCTTACATTATTCTGCTTTTTAGTTCACCCAATCACGGATTCACAAAAAAAAAAAAGAATTTGATATTTAATCATCTGTTTTAAACCTAGCAAAGCTCTTCACATGAAGCATTAGATATTAGTGCGTTCCTTAATTTTGTTCCTCTTTTATCTGTAACTCTATTTAACTTACCCCAATTTCCCCTTCTCATTTAATTTCTTGCATTGTGTAACCTTACAACATAGGACATGGATTTCACATAATTGCTTAGAAGAAAACAAAACCCCTTCTAGAGCATCCAAAATAATACAACTACGTAAGGGTAAGGAAGGTAGATTTATCTTATGCAGATAAGCAACATTGTCTTTTAGTAGGGTAAAACACTGTTTTGTAAGGCATACATATAGTAAATTTAGGTTCTGGTAAGTTCCTTACTATACGCATAAATGAAATGTGTATGGTGTTAAACGCACAACTAAATTGCATTTGGAACCCAAACACATTACTGAATTGCACTAGGGTGTGACGCATAAGAGTAATATGTGAGGAGAGGAACACGTTATTAAAATGCGTGCAAGATAAATCACACCTTACTAGGGGCTTTTGTCTTTATACTTTTATACTAATTGTGAATGTGGCCGTAAGGGTGCAAATAATGGGCTAGGGAATATCCAAGTGGCACAGAGGTGCATTCATGGGTGGGAGAACTCTACGCATTTTAGTAATGCGTGGAAGGAGAACGCATAAAAGTAATGTGTTTAGCTTTTAATTATTGCAGGAATTTCAGAGTTACGTTTGGTGCCAAAAAAGGTTTCTCTTATGCGTTTGGTTCTGAAAGGGTTTCTCTCTTGCGTATGATAATGAACCACTATTGCACTCTCAAAGTAAGTAGGGTAAATGTACCCTACTTACTATACCACTAAGTTTATCATTGTGGATGCTCTTAAGGATGTTGCATATTGGAGCAACTAAATCTTTGAGCTACTTTAGTGGCAAATCAATTTTAGTCGCAAATATCAACTCGGGAAGACAAAAGGCATAAAGTTAAGTATAAGAGAATCCAAAAGGAATTCAACATGCTCCTAGCAGCTTTCACATTCCAATCCCATGGTATCCCCAGGTAAATCACAAGATCAAGAAAATGATAAATCTTGCTCAAATCCAAAAGGAATTAATAGATAAGGAAAACATAATATCGCAAATTACCTTCAAATATGATTATCCAGTCACATCAGAAATTTTCAATTCATCCTCTTCACACGGTGATTCTTGTGACGGCAAAACTCCAATTCCGTCGCTTGCTTTTGAAAGCTCTAGAGTTTCTGTAATGTTGTTCTTGGGGTTGGTAAATCCAAATCCAACCACATTTCCGCATCAGTCAAAGCTCTAATTGACTGGGAAGAGTAGGAGGAAGTTATGCTGTTCTTCAGTTCTTGCACCTTTGGTAAGAGAACATAAAGATGTTCCACCATGCACAAATCAAAGAGAGAAATAATGCAATGACTAAAACTGAGTGCAAAATTAGTTTGTTACAAGAAATTGTCGAGACAATGGTCAGTGGTATTGTCTATGGTTGATATCTAACAAAGAAAATCAATCAAAATTTGAAACAAGTCTTATGTCAATCTCCAAGTGTTATCATGTGACACCCCGAGTTCCGTTGGGAGGGAGAACCTCCGGAACACGGTTTATCACGGAGTCGTATGCAACGGTGGAAGTGAGTAAAAATTAAATAACTCTGACGAGGAAGGCAATTATGCAAAGGTTAAAAACATATAACACAATAAACTGGGAACATGCTAGAACTGTAGCTTCCCTTCCTGTTAACTCGTGCCTTACAGGTTAGTCTGTACCGTTGCGCACCGGTTAACTAAAATGTAAGTCACTTGTCCACATTAGGCTAGCATTAAACTATAGACATGTCCCACCTATCCACTATACCACAACCAAAAGAGCAAGATTAAAGAAAAGTAAAAGTCCACAAAATACATATATAAGTAGTACATAAAGGTCACAAAATACTCATACACAATACAGTCTCCAAAACATTAAGTAGGCTACGTAGATAGAACAAACATGGCTACATAATATAAGTGGAGTTATGGTACAACAAGATTGATAACATGGCCTTTCAGTAGTGAAAGGCCCTCACACTACAGTATCAGAGGAGACTAAGACTTGTCGACCTTTCCCTTATCAGCTCGTCCCGTCCCATCCTTAGAAGTACCTGTGTAGGAAAAACTGTGAGCCAAACGGGCCCAGTAGGAACTATAGGGGTTGTGAGAAAACATGTATATGTGGGAGAAGCTTTATAAAGTGAGTTTGTAATTAGTCCGTATACATAAGTCATAAATATGTATGTAAACAATGTAATATATATATATAACCTCAAGACACCGCGACCAAGCCTACATCGTATCAACCATGTATAATACTCACGTCTAGGATTTTTCACATCTACTGTGCACAGAGATAGCCGGCAACTCGGTTTCTTCTGCCCAAGGCAGGGACCACCTACCAGGTCCACCTAGACGCTACCTCACGCAACCACGAAGGCGTACGCTACCTCACGCAGCCACGAAGGCGTACGCTACAATAATCTCACGTAGCCACGAAGGCTATACGCTACCGGTAATAACCATCTACCTGGTACGAGCGGTGTTGACTACTCCGTATAAGGAAAATCATTATTATTCCAATCACAATTATAAGATCATATACATCATGTAAAAAGGTATAATATTCCATTACATGAGTATCAAGTGATATAAAGTGCGTATCATAGGTTTACTTTATTATACGGAATGATAAGTACTTGCGCGCTAGAGGCCAGGAACAGGGGTTTGTCATAAATCAAGAAAATGGAAGAGATACATGGGAAAGTATGATATACTATGATTTAAAAGTAATAATCAACCATTTCCTTCATAATTTATAGGCCTAAAGTGCATATATACGCAACAATAGTTATATGTATAGAAAATCCCCAAAATTTGTATAAAATGGTGATTGGGTGCATAAACTCTTAAAATAGGTTTTAATACTAGTGTTCCTACCTCAATAGCGTTAAACCTTCACCACTTGAGCCATGGATCGAACTCTAGATGACGGAGGCGCAAGATACCATAGTTGAGTTTTGTGCCCTAACTTGGTGGATGTGAAGAAAGGAAGAAGATGATGGAAATGATGTGTTTGATCCTTGATTTGGGTGGTAAGATGTGATAAAATTACCCTCATGAGCCCTCCTCCATGATCTCTCACCTCTCTCTACTCTCTCCCTGAGCTCTCAATGGAATGGAGAAGGAAATGGGGTGAATGGTGTATAAAAATCGGGTCCAAGCTTAAAAATATCATTTTTGACCACTACAGTGAAGGGGAGTCGACTCCCTAAACTCCATGGAGTCGACTTCATGGTACTGGATTTTTGTTCATGCCCAGAATTGCTTGTTTATGCCACCAACTGATCTTGTAAACTTATTTTGACCAACGAGAAGTTGGAATTGGGTTCCGGGCCAAACACGAAAGTTCTTGGAAATTGAAATACCTTTCCAATGGTATAAATTAGGTTCCATTCTGATCTAAAATAAAAAAGTTATGATGCCTCGAATGACTAAAGGTCGGTTTGTCGGGTAAGTTTAAAATGTGAGATTTTGCGAATTATGACTCGGGTACTCAACATAAATCTTTTCAACCTAAAAGATGAATGTAATAACATAAATAAAATAGTGTGGAAGCATTTCCTACATTCGGATACGGCTCAAGCATACTCTCGCGTCTAGGACATAAAATGTGGAGCATTTACCCAACGGGTGTTACATATCACCTACTTCAAAATGCTGATGCAACAATTGCTACACATCAACCATATCTGGTTTCTCATTGAAAGTAGAGAAATTCATAAAACTGAAGTAATATTAAGAAAACTTGAGGGAAACTACAACCTATTCTCTTCCTTGCTGTCATGTCTCTCAAGTGTCAATACTAAATATTTTGTGGAGTGCAAATAGCACCCCCCGTAAAATATATGGTCATTATTTAAAGAGATCTATTAATGTACTATATGCTTTTGATTAATCTTAATTAAGTTTGTGCAAGTCTTTACCCCTTTTCTAATGAGAATTTATTAGTTTATAAAAGGTAATTATAAACCGCCCCGGAAATTAGTTGAATATATTTTTTTTTAAAGATTGTAATTTTAAAAGTTATATCTTTCAAACACAACAGTTTTGGAATCGTGTTAATGATTACTAAATGGCTCCCCCAGTTCCAGGCGTCAACTTATGCTACGGTAGTTTTCAAGGTACGTATTGAATTCAGTCATTCGATTACTAATATCAAATCCATCTTTTTATATATAATATAGACCACTGTGTCCTTATTAATTGAAGTGATTTGGATTCTTATGTTAATTTCTGATTTTCGGAGGGTTTTGTTAGGGGGTGCTATTTGCACTTCACAAAATATTTTGTAACACTCCATTTTTCATTCCACTGATGACAAGTGAGTAAGTGCATGTTACTCGCCTAAAGAAAAGTGAGTAAAAACTTCAATGCCTTACTCACTTATCATCGAGCGAGTAACATACACTTACTTGTTATCGGACGAATGAAACATGGAGTAAAACCAAGTATTTGATAGTGCAGCCACCTATTTTAAAAACTAGGGTTCTCTACTTTCTCTGCACTACCCCATCAAGCAAGCAACATACCCATACAAATTATCTCCATCCACATAAAGGCATAGCAAATTTTTCGGCTGCACGGCTACAAATTAAATATGTTGGTTAAATCACAAGCGATTCTTTGTTGTGCAGTAGGCATGTGTTATACTGGTATAGAAAAAAGAAAATAAGGGTGCGTTTGATTGCAAGCATGGAATTTGCATGGAAAGAAAATAAGTTTCAGGTAATTGAATTGCCTAGAATTGAGTTGCAGGGAAAATGTCAATTAAATGTGTTTGATTGCCTTAATTTTCTACCCGGAAAACATTGGTTGTATAATGGCATTTTTAATGTAGAAAAAATTATTGGTATTTTTTTTAGAGTAAACAGCCCATTTGGCTACTAAACTTTCGGTTTTGTACCACTTTGCCCACTCAACTTTAAAACGAACCATTTTAACCATCAAATTTTCCAGCGAGTACTATATTGCCTATTCCGTCCAAATGGTGTTAAAAGTGACGGAATTAAGCCATGTGCCTAGCACATGACCTCATTTAAGGGCAAAATGGTCATTTGCCACCAAGCTTCTTCTTCACAAGGTGACCATTTAGATTTTGGATTGAATGGGCACAAAAACACAAAATAGAAACTCATGACTCAATTTGCAGTTCATAAACAGAAAAATAAAAAAATCATATTGAATGCTATAACCAGATATCATTACATATTGAGAATTAAAGGAAATTGCAGAAAAAATTCGGTTACCATTACATATTGAGAATTAAGGGAAATTGGAGACAAAATTCTTAGGGAAACAAAATTGTAGTGTGCTTGAATGAAAAGCAGAGAAATACCTTAGTGTTTGAGAATAGAACATTTGGTGATTCTATACCGAGCACAAACTCCTTGGCGGCAACAGAAACTCGGTGCTCCATGTCAAGCAACCCATTCGAAAAAGGAGAAGACGAGGATGTTGGCATGGTGATGATTAGAATTCATTGATGGTGATGATTAAGGCAGTTCCATGAGCATTGAGATTAAGGATTTAAGGTTAACATACTTGCTGATTGGGGTACTTGAAATCGGGAATGATTGAATTTGGATTCACGGAGGGTTCGAATTAGGGTTTTAGGGGAAGAATTGGGAATTGAAAAAGGATTTTTATGGGAGATTGTCCGGTGGCTTCCTATTTCCTCCTCCTATATGAGAGTATGACTTCTTCTTTGGTGGCGGGGGAGACACAGGTGGTGCCGGAATCTGAGCACCGTTGCGTTTAGGCATGGAATACCCTTTTTCCACCATTGCATCTATCTCCATGTCCATTTATTAATTTTCACTTTATATAAATACACACACCAAATCATCCATCTGTTTTATCTAATTTGGATTTCTTAAATCCTGGTATGAGGACTTTAAACTTGTGTGGAGATCTTAACAGTGAGAGATTCTGGCGGGATGGTGGTGATGGTATATATTTGGTGTAAAATGACCATTTTGCCCTTAAATGAGGTCATATGCTAGGCACATGGCTTAATTCCGTCACTTTTAACACCTCATTTGGACGGAATGGGCAATATGGTACTCGCTACAAAGTTTGATGGTTAAAATGGTTCGTTTTAAAGTTGAGTGGGCAAAGTGGTACAAAACTAAAAGTTTAGTGGCCAAATGAGCTGTTTAATCTTTTTTTTTACATAATTCTATAGTCATGATGGATCTTGTTTAATTGATTTTGATTAGTAGATTTTAAATATTAAATTTTTTATTTTAAGTTATAGCAATTTTAATGTAGAAAATGGATAAAATTTTGTCTCGAAAAGTGTGCAATTGCCTGAAAAATAAAAACAAGCCCCCCCCCCCCCCCCCCCCCCCACCCCCCAAGAAAACATTTTCCTTCTTTTGGTGAAAAATATAACAATGATTGCAAAAAGATGGAATTTGACTACCTAGAAAATATTGGCAATCAAACACACCAAAAGTGTCAACTTGGGTGAAAAATCTCCATTTTCCATGGAAAATTATGCCAATGAAACACACCCTAAGAGTTCTTTTCCCTGGTTGGTAGATAAAGAATTATCAGCAGTCTACATCCCAAATAATAATAACTTGAATAATAATAATAATAATAAATAATTAAATAAAAAAAATAACAACAATGACAAAGTTATAAGTAATGGAAACATATAGTAAATATTAAATAAGAAAGAAAATCAGTAGCCATAATGTATCAAAAAAGAAAAAAAAAATATCAGTAGCCATAACAATAAGAAATAAACAAATTAGTGATCTGGGGTTTGTTTATATGGATTCATCGTCAAACTCTTCCTCGCCCTCCACCGAGTCATTTGAGACTTCTTCAATCTTTTCTATCTTCTCGATTTTGCAAACCACGCGATCCAAATATTGCATCTGAAAAGTAATTAATTTTAATTTATTAATTACGTCGACACACATATATATGGTAAATTTTAAGAAAGATCCTAACTTAATGATCTCATCAGACTGAGTATTTTAGAATGAAAAGCGGATAAGTTTTTTGATGAAACTCGGTAGAGATTATCTACTATAATTAGAGATCATCTCCACCAAATTTCATAAAAAAAAATTTAACTAAAAAGTGGATTAACTACAACATGAACTTTTAACGAAATTTGGTGAAGATCATATACTAATTATGGAAATCATCTCTACCAAGTTTCATCAAAAAAAACTCATCCATTTGATCCGCTAATATGCCCAATCTTTGACTTAAGGTCCTAAAGTTAAGACCTTATTTAAAATCTACCTTCTTCATATATATATATGGTATACCTTATATCCAATTTTATATTTGCAGTCTTTTGTATTTCATAAAAATATATGTTTACAAAAATTTTATCATTATTTTTTTGATACAAGCAGTTCGACTTTAATGGAGGGAACTTGAATTCCCAATAATAGAACCATGGTGCATGGTGGAGAGACCCACCCTCTTTTCCAAATAAGCCGCACCTTCGGATGTTTTACAAAAAAATTTAATTAAACCATTTGAATTTAACAAAAGTAAACTTATATCTAACCAATACGCTAGTTATCACTATGACAACTATCGGGTAATTATATTAGCATTACATAAGAGTACTCTAAAAGGCGTCTTCAATGCGTAAAAAGTGTTCCAAAAAATCTATAAAAAATTTTAGAATGCTAGATAACTATTTATGTAGAGTGATAATGTACGTCACTAGCCTATACTTCAAATTAAATCTATATCAGTTGGGACACAAATTGCGTAAAAAAACAAATAATTGTATATATATATTGAAAGAGAGAGCGCTTACTGTAAGAGGTTGAAGAGTAGTGTACTCAGTCATGACCCATTGAATCGCATCTTGATTGGAGTCATCATTCTGTTGGTAGATAAAGATTTTCTTAAACCCAATCACTTGGTTTCCATTATCAGGATCCTTAACGGGGACATAAGCACCATTACCTTGGACTTTTCACGTACCACCATCGTTGCTGTTATTGTTATTGTTATTATTACTATTACTATTACTATTACTTGCACTAACCCGTAAGATTTGGGAGAGAAAATAAGCCATAAAAGTACGGATTAAGCCTCTAATGTTAGTTATGATTGGGAGTTGGGTACTAGTGTTGCATTCATTGGGGAGAGTAGTGAACAAGTAGACGGCGTTGCATCTCTTATTCTTATCTTGAGCAATCATGTAAAATATATCCCAAGGCTGTTTCTCCCTGTAAATATAATGCCTCTCCATCTCAAAAACGGTACCTGCGCATGGCAATTCTTCTCCTCTCACCTTGCGGTTCAGATAAGCTTTTATCAGTATATGGTCAGTTGGATCGAATACATGCCATCGTGGAATCATCTTTGCCATAATATCTCCAAAATCTCTGCGAATGAAACACAATTAAAAAAAAAGAAAAAAAGAAATATAGGACATATACTGAAACCAGAACGTATTGTATGGTGACTGATTGATTCGGTACAATATATATATATATATATGCACACACATGGAGCTCTACGGTGAAGAGGCTGTTAGAATACATTATTTATTTAGTTTTCTTATTTATTAGGTTTTCGTGTTGTATTATATTTCTTTTCTTGAGTCGGAGATTAATAGGGTGATCTTTAAGTTGCAAGTTGAACTTGAAATTTCCCACAAATATTTTTCTGTTAATTTCAAGATTCTCCTTGCTCCCATTTGTGCTTCTTCTCTCTCTTTTTCTGGGTTTTGAAAGGGAGAAAAGTTACCATTTTCTTTACGGGGGACCATATTCGCTGATCGAAAGGATACACATAAAAGTCCTAAAATAAATTATAAATAAGAATAGATGGAGGAGAGATGGGGTCCGACGTACCGGAGAGAGACGGGTCCAACGGAGGAGTGCGTGCGCGCACAACGGAAACAGCCTGACGGCCGCGATGAGGGAAAGATAGATAGAGAGTATGAGATGAGAGAGAGAGAGAGAAGGGGTATAGTGAAAGAACAGCGTGACGGCGCGACGATGGCGGCTCCGATGAATTTGAGAGAGACGAACTTTACTCCCTACTTGAAGTTGAGAGAAGTCGTCGATGGCGAGAGTTGGGGCTAGGATTTTGTTTCGATGTTGGCTGGAGAATGGGGGCAGCGTGGAGATGGAGGAGGTGAGAGAGAGAGAATAGGTCTAGGACTTGAGTAAGCAATGATCGAGGTGAAGAAAATTCATATATTTTTTGCTATCGCGGCGTAGATTGAATCCGCGCGCTGATGGACTTGACATCGAGATCCCCACCAAATTTACTACAACAAAGTCTTCACCGGATGCACCAATGAATTTTCTTTCAGTTAGTTGAAGATCCCGCACCTAGCTAGCAAATTCAAGATGTAAGATCTTCCCGCGCGCCCTCTGTAATTTAAAGACACCATCAAAAATTTTGACGGGGGCAAAATTGAATGGGTCATGAGTTCTAATAATAAAATCACACGTGTTTATTTTTATTTATTTAAGTTAAATAAAAAAAATAATAATTTTAGATGATAGTAAACACATATTATTTTATTATTAGAGACCCATAGCGCCATCTAATTTTGCTACCATAAAAAATGGACTCCCTAAAATATTCCGGAAGAGATTGTAACATGCATTAATCAACACCTCCTTATCCACTTTAGAGAAAAATTGAAGCCCTTCCTACTTTAAATTATTTTTCCAACACTCTTACAAGGAGAGAACTGCTGCAATGCTTTACCATTAATCTAAATTTGATACGAGACCCAGCGGCGCCGCTCATATGATTAGAGGGGCTTGTGTGAAAACTTTAAAATATGGTATTTTTTATATATATAATCTTGGTATAAATAGACCAGAAATTTTTGTTACTTTAATTTATGACACAAAAGAAAAGTAGTACTGATTGAAGCTTCATTTAGGTATTATGTTTACTTGTTTTAATTTTACATAAAATATTTTAAAGGGCTGTATACGCAGAGAGAGGCTAGACAATATGGGAGAAATTGAGTATAACTACTTTTAAGAAAAACAATATATATATACAAGAATTTCTTTATTCAAAAAATATTCCCATGAGATTCTTTAAACAAACCATTATAAAAATTGAGAGGGGAAGGGAGAAGGAGGCGCATTTAGAATAAGGGAGAGAAAAAAATGATCTTTCTTTAAGATAAAAAAAAAAAAAAAAAGAAAGCTGAGGAAAATTGGAAGTTGAAAATGGAAAATGGAAAAAGGGATGTGAAAAGGAATTATTTTTTTAAAGAACAAATAAAAAAGATTAAAACAAGGGCGAGAAACAAGTTGAAAATATAAAATGGTAAAAAAGGGTATAGTAGAAATGCTCGAACTTGAGTTGATGTAGAAATAAAAAGACACATTTAATTTCCAACTCATTCCAAATATATACCAATAATTATTTGTGTCCTTATATTATTAAAAGACTAATATAAATTTTTAATATAGGGCCTTTAAATATAATAAGTTGGGTACTATTTTAACATTGGATCATGTGTAATTGCCCAACTTACACATCGCCTCATAACAAGACCAAGCTAATACACTCTTTTACACATCATAGTTGTTAGCCCAAACTTCACTCTTTTATTTTTTAATACTAATTTGCTATAACTATTTTTTAAAAGCCACATGTGGTGGGCCGATCGAGCCCATGACCAATTCGGCAAAGGAGAGCATCACGGGCTGTAACAACATAGAGTTCCTGGCCTCCCACACAATCCGGTTTTTCACCGGGGAGTATTTTATTACTTGGTCGAAATGGGAATTTGGCTACTTTTGACCCTAAACACAGTGCCTTGGACTATGCTCAATAAGCCAGAAAGTCTTGTACAGAAATTCGGAGAAACTATTTGGTAGATTGCGATGGTGACTTGATATTTGTGTTCGAAGGATGTGGGGACTGCAATCGAAATCTTCAAGATGGACTATTACGTGATGGCTTGGTGAAAAGCAATAAGTTTAGGAGATAAGATGTTGTTTGTCAGTACTACTGGATACACAACAAGTCAAGTTGTTGGAATGGAAAACACGATATATTTTCCAAGGTTTCATGAAAAGAGCTTCGTATTTTACTCTCTCAACACAAGCACGTTTCATACTATGGGGAGTGGCTACAATTGTGACAACTTTTATGGCACCACGATTAGGACTGATTCTACTTGGTTCGAGCCCAGTTTTGACACGTGTCCTAAAGATTATCGTTGGTGGTCCGTTTCATAGGAATTGAAACTTTAATAATATATGCACATTTAAACTTGCTATTTTTGTTTAGATTTGGCTCAGCAGTTATGAAGTGGAGTATCTATCTTGACCACCTAGGATCGATTTCCCTCCCCTCGCCCAAAGAACCACCAAAATCTATCATCTAATCGTATGCAAAAAAAAAGAGAGGCTACTTTTGCTTATACATATTTATATGATTCATGATTAGATTGTAAATTAATGAGTTTTAGCTTTATGAATGGAATTAATGAGTTTTGACCTTATGAATGGATTTTGAATGCTTTGATTTCTTGTTTTGCTTTTTAGCATTTTCATGTAGGAATTAGGGCAGTAATCATGCATCGCATACACATATTTACGCATTAATCTTTAAACCCCTAAGATCTATGCTGTTCAATAAAATCGACAGAAGACATACCTTATATGCGATTTGGTGTTAATGAAACGAACAGGGTGGATCGGATCCCTCTGTTATTGTCGTCCTTAGCGTAGAAACTACGACGCCTCTACGGTATGCACACACAAAACAAGGTGAGATCCTTGCTTGGTGTACTAGCGCCTTCTAGGGTTCTCTCAATTATTTCGACTATCTAGCCTCTCTAAGTTTCCTTGACAGCCAAGATGAATAAAGGTTCCCTTTTAAAAGGGAACCCTAGTGAGAACCCTAAGCAACAAACGAACTAGGTCCAAGTCCAACTTGGCCCGTTTTAATTCGTTTTGATCCAACTCGTTTTGGTGTGCGACCCTGTAGGTTTTACACTCTTTGGCAGTACAATTAAAAGCCCGTTTTATTATACGAATAGTAAGCGGTCTCTAGTAAAACATTACTACTATCCAAAGGTATAAAGGTCAAAAACGACACAACCTTAAATTGATATTCCACATATTAACTCCTTTTGTCAGTCGATATCTAGATTGAACACAAGACTAGGCAAGTGTCATTCTTGTATAGTTCAATATATATTTCTTGATCTCTAAGTGTAATTAATTAAAACAAATGACATCTCATTTGTGCATGGCCATGCAAATATTAATTATACTTATCAAGGGGCCCAACGATATCTCTCTCATTATATGAGAGTGACAAATCTCATCTTGATCAACCACATACCTCTACATAGTTCATAGTATGCTCGATCATCATCATTATAATTACTTGGTCAAGAGCAACGTTTGATAATGCCTGACATGCTAATCCCTATGTTGGTAACCATGGCGATCTCAGGTCTGAGGATAATACGATATCACAACTGGGAACATCACTTATGACATTATGTAACACTTCTTGCAGTGTCCCCAAAGCGGGTCGGTCCGATACTTTGTTCCCTAACAAGTATTAGTATGTTCAGCTTGATATCTCCATATCCATGACTTGTGGAACATAGCCATCAGCTGACTCATACTCTAATCATTGTATCAATGTGATCCTAGGTTATTGACACATGATCAGGGACATCTAAACAATATTATTATAACATTACTAGCATCCCACAATCTAGTCACGTACTTGATGAACTAGTATTAATAAATATTATTATTTTACAAGAGAATATAAAGTAAAATGAAATAAACTTTATTTATGACAATAAGCATAAGATATCCAAGTACAAATCATAATATATGAATAGTCCTAGGACAAATCTCTTTCATTTCATACATGCAATTTGGAGTTTGTGAAGAGTTAATATATATAATTAGATATTCCAAAAGATTCACCGAGATAGGTGAGTGTCGTAAAATATATATATGGAAACACTAAATGTCAATGGCATTCAACAATCTTTACCGAGTCTTCAAATTCTATTATCACATTTTAGGTGAATTATATATAAAGAAGGTTAAGAGCATCTTTAATGCTAACATGAATAGTATCTATAAAAAATATGGACATTTAAGCAAATCTGAGACATGATTTATATGTGGCACTAAAAATTTTGTTTATGGTCAAGTTCTAAAATAATGATCTCTAATGGTATTACTAACAAGATTGTGCGTTATTGACATTAATCAACTAAAAAATTAGTGAAAACTTATAAAGAATATAAATCTTGTTAGATAGATCGTGGCCAATACTTTTTAACAATATAAGTTTTATTGAAAATAGGATTCAAAAATAAAATTTAAAACATTTTAAGGTTTAAAAAATAAAAATGATGATGCAGTACCTAGACATTGTCTAGAAGACCCTACCCTCTAGATGTGGTGGGTCATCCTTATAATTTCTTCCGTCTTTTGTCACATCACCTTCATAGTCATTATCCATATTTGCATAGGAGATATCTATACATCCATTTTTTAAGACATTGTGAGGGTGACCATCCATATCTGAAGGGTCTTCTAGATAATGTATTAGAGCCACATCATCATTTTTAGTTTCGTTTTTTTTCTCTGAATTATAAAATATTTTAAATTTTAATTTATAATTCTATTTTCAATAGAATCTATATTGTTAAAAAATATTCGCCAAAATCTATCAAACAATAACCATAATCTTTATAATTTTTCATTAAAAAATTTGATGAATAATGTCAATAGAAATTTTATTAACAACACCATTGGAGATGATTATTTTAGAACTTGACCATGAACAAGGTTTTTGGTGCCACGTAGAACCATATCTTTAGACATACTTACATGTTCATGTTTTTAATAGATCCAATTCATGTTAACATTGGAGATGCTCTAAGAAAGTAATTTATAGAACCTTTGCAAACTACCTAAATGCTGAAAATTGACATATGTGAGATATATGAGAGATTTAATTTGTCACTCTCTCTTATATATAATCATGTGGGTAGTCCAAAAATTTGGTGGTGTAGCCTTCGATAATTTACTACTAATCTCATATCAAATGTAGTGAATAAATTATTAATTAAAAAATGAGGACTAAGCAATGCTATTTTGTCCAAAAAGCACAAGCTAATCGCAAATGTAAATACATCTATATCACTCAAAAAGCATTTCAGATATAATCTTTGGGACACGTTTTAAGCTTAATACCACTTCTCAGTGAAAAAATATGTTTGGAAATAGGCATGATTGATGCAACTTGCATGTAATTTTCATGCTACACATCTATACTCGATCAATGTCATTAAATGCGCGCATAGTATAGTGGCCGTGGATGGGTTTAATTACGAATATGAGTGTAACGAATATCTCTATGATTCCATACTGACATATGAGATAGTAAAGATTGTTTTAAAGTTATGATAACTTTTCAGTGATCACATAAAGATTTGTAATGCATCTAATGTGTATAGGATTTACAATGTGTAAAGACCTAATACTAGTCATATTAAGATTGATGGGTACCTATTTGAGCTAGTATATAAAGACGCCTAGGGTTATGGTTCCCAAGTTAAATCATTATACACTCTACTCCTCTTCTTCATCTTAGAGAGAGAACCACTAAGCACTCCGGGATTCAGACATTGGAAGGTCACAAATCTACTCAAGTTTTGTGCTTTACGGCATCATAAATTCAGGTACATTTCTTAAAGATTAGTCTCTTAAGAATTAGACATGATTATGCATCCTTAAGGCCTATATAATTTAAGATTAAAGTTCCTACACTTCCATGGTATTTAGAGAGAGTGGATGAGGGTTTCAAGATCAAACATCAATTATTCCTCAAATTCAAGTGTTTCTCTTCTGAAAACTCTAGATTTTGCAAGCTCCTCACTTGTAGAGTTTGTGGTCGGGGATGGCTTCGTGATTTTGTGGCTGGTGGAGCTAATCCTAGATTCTCATTTATATCCCGAGCTATCAAGATAGGAACCTCCCTCATATCTTGTTATTTTGTTGAAAACTAGTTATAAATGCAGTATTTTGGCCTTACAGTACCGAAAACAGGATTTTTCTTACGTGCTTGTTGATTTGTATTTGGGTAGTGATCAGACCATAGATATGGGATGATTATATATTGTTGATCATGATTATATGAGTTTTTAGGCTTACGTGTAGGTTTTCCTTAGTTTTTAGATATATAACTTTCGATATTGATTTGGGTAAAAATAAGAACACGCAAATTGTTTTCCCTTAAATATATATGGTTTCAAAACTTAAAAGCCAGAATTAATAATCTGAATGTAATTTATGAATTTCACTCTAAAAATCGTGCATTTTGTTTATTTTACATTGGATTTTTCGTAAGCAAAGTCATGCATGCAGGGACACTAGTATTTAAACTTCTTTTAAACTATTATATGTTGCATTACAATTTTTACTCAAAATTGGGATTTAGAACAAACTTGTGATTGTGCACATGCATGGGGTATAGGCTTGGTATTATGATTTCTCTTGGTTGATTTGTATTTAATACAGCTCTAATTAGATTATTACACTAAAATCCCCACTTATAAATTGTGATTATTATGGGTTTAACTTGTATATTGGGCACAACTTACGAATTTATACATGTTGATATTGGATTTAGATAACATATGTTAATTCTATTATTCACATTAAAATGCTAATGATTAGCTTACTACTTTATCATACGATATGATATTTTGTTACTTTTTCGACATTTGACGAGATTTTTACACCTATGGAAGGTTGTTAGAATTTTTCCTATGGTTAGAGGATCATCATCTTACTATATCTCATATGGTTTTGAGACTTGGATACATACTTTGGCTATTGACTAGGCACTAAAATTATACTTGTTGGATATGATACCCTGATTGCTTAAATGTGATTATTATTAGTATTATTATACATTAAACTATGGTAGGCTTGTCACTAGTGTTCTTGGGAAGATTGGCCATGGAGCCAAACTATACACAATAGACTACTATACCTAATTGAATATTACATCATATGGATGACTTGGTTATGACAGTCATATTGCTATTGTTCCTGTGGATGGAATGTAACTGGGACACGTCTGAACTACCGGTTACATTATTATTAATGTGGACGGAATATAACCAATAGCTTTGAACTCCAATTACACATGTCCTGGTGGATGGACGAAGCATTAGGTATCATACGGTGGTATAAGATTAGTGCCTTCTATGTTACACGTATACTATGGTTGTACTATATTTCCTACGACTGTTATTATGACTAGCCTCACGATTTTACAATAACATATCTCATGATTAATATTACATATTTTATTTGTATCTTGTTGATACTTTTATGTTATTGTCGGATTATTTATATGCTTTTCATTTCTCTTCCCCTTGGTTTCCACTGGGTTAGTTTAGCTCATTCCATTCTTTCTCCCACAGTTGTGTCTTGCTAGTTAGCTTTGTGCGCTTGGAGAAAGAAGAAGTCTTCTTAGAACTTCTGATATCAAGACTGACCAAATCTCTTATTTAAGTTGATATATCAAATTTGCTTATAACACATTGTGGTGTTATAAGCAAATTGAGTGACTCGGACAGTGTGTTTTGATTGAGATTTTAGTAAACTTTGAATTTTAATGTTAATAGGTGCTCTTTTATTTTTTATGTTGTACAATTCATGTTACTTTTTGCCGTTGTTAGTGACGGCATCATGTGTTGCCTCAATTTAGGTCCGGGGCGTTACAAAAACATAAAGGATGAGTTTTACTATCATGTTCCGAATAATTTCTTTGTTACTTTTTTTGACAAGAATTTCTTTATTATTACATCCAAATCTATAAGCAAATGCAAATTAAATTTAGGCAAAGAACAAAGGTGAAAAACAGGAAAAAAAAAAAACGTAAGGTGGGTGGGTGTCGAATTGAGCACAAGTTCCAAATTGAACACTAAACTCAAAGTTGAAACCAACTAGGCTACATACCATATTTGTTATAATATACATGCATTTATTATTTATTTGACCTCTATTAAAAAATTGAGTGGGGCACATGCATGCCCTCCTAGAATCTGCATAGATCTGCCAATGTTTAAAAAAATAATATTTTTAACTTTAAAGTCTCGGGCATATAATAAAATAATCTAATTAAAGAATTAAAATTGTTGATTAATTTGCTAGAGCTAAACATTTAACATGAAGTGTAAATAATTTAATATTTCAAAAGATATTTGTGATTCTGAAACAAAAAAATAATATAACGTTTTGAGTGTTGGATCAATATACATGGCACTTTAATTTTGTTTTTAGTTAATTATTGGTTCAAAGAGAGTTTTTTGAGAAGTGAAATGAGAAACAATTTTATGTGAGTCTTTTATTAAAACAGGAGTAAATAAAGTTCTATTTGATAATAACACGAAAATCAAATAACAAACAATTAATTTGTTTGATATGATGCTATTTGAGTTAATCATTATATGTCATCCATCTTTCTTTATTTCTCGTGGAAACTTTTTCTTTCTCGCCCCCAAAAATACTTTTTTTTCATGGAAAAAAAAAAAGAAAAAAAACTAAGAGTTATTAATCTCATCACATGCCTCAACTTATTTTTCAACTTTTCACACAAATCATATTTTTTCTACTATTTTTCATTTGATATCAAACAAATCCTAAATAATTTAGATATAAAAAACTATTATTTTGGTAACTAATTTTGAAGGTGATATTGATACCAATAAAAACCGGCCCAATCCATAAGCGACTTAGTTGCTGCCTAGGCCTCACTTTAGTATTACACTAGTCAATTATATATACACCATGTTGAGATGAGAAAAGGAAGCCTTTAAGAACTATAAGGACTTGTTTAGCTTGATTTTAAGATTACTCATTATTGTGGATGTTTTAATTACTCGCAATTGCACTAATTGAATACTTAGTATATAGCTTAGACAAGCACAAGGTCGAACCAAAACTAGTATAAATATGTGTAATGAAATTAATTATATATACGCATCTTCAATAACATAAAATAACTAAGACTTGCATGCTTGTAATTAAAACGAAATACATTATTAAATAATGTATAATTAAATAAACTGAATATTTACCTGAATACGCGTAAATAAATTGAAGAAAGAGAAATAATTGCGAATTGTGATGGTCCAGATTGAAGCTGCGCTGCTATCGAATGTGTCGAATAGAAGGAAAAAAAAATGAAAAAAAAGAAATCTGCTCTGTGGAAGTGCGGTAATCTATTTATATATTAAAACGCAAGGAGTGAGAAAGACCTATTCTACTTATGCCACTGTCAAATATTAATTACAACATTCAATTTTCCTCCTTCTATCCCCTATTAAATATTGCTCCGAATTAATTCGCAATACTCATCGGTAATATTCTAGCATTCTTCTATTCTTCTTTTCCTCTCCCCAATTTACTCATCAATTATGAAAACCCCTGCTTTCCCATGCTTTCTTCTAATTGTCTTCTTCTCTTCTGTATCGATATAAAGCCCAACGCAAGTGATAGAGAATTTGTTGTTGGCAATTTTTATCTATTTATATATATAAAACGCAAGGATGAGAAAGACCTATTCTACTTATGCCACGTGTCAAATATTAATTACAACATTCAATTTTCCCTCTTCTCTCCCCTATTAAATATTGCTCCGAATTATTCGCAATACTCATCGGTAATATTCTAGGGCATTCTTCTATTCTTCTTTTCCTCTCCCCAATTTACTCATCAATTATGAAAACCCTTGCTTTTCCCATGCTTTCTTCTAATCTCTTCTTCTCTTCTGTATCGATATAAAGCCCAACGCAAGTGATAGAGATTTGTTGTTGGCAATTTCTATTTTATAAGGTATTTAATCTCCTTTCCCCTTATTTATTCTTCTTCATTTTAATGGTGCTAAACCCCCTTTTTTAGCTTATTTCAACTTTCTCTTTCTAGAATTATAAACGTATCGAATACTTTCTGGTCTTTGGTATTTTCCTTCTATTGAATCTTGATAAATTCATCATATCATCTCTATTAGCACTATTAGATGACATATGTACTGACTTCTTCCCATGTGCACAATTGGAATGACTAACTGGGTTCTTAATAGCAATCGTATGGATATGAGAGAGATCTTTGTGTACATGCATACATATAGCGTTTGTTGCTCTAATCTTTGTGTACATACTTATAGTTTTTTAGTATTTCTTTACTCTATTCTCACTTATATTTATGTGTTTTCAATTTCAGTCAAGAACAATTTGATTTTGATACGTTTTGAGAGAAACGCTAATTTCAAAACAATCGATTTATAAAAAATAAAATTTCCCCTTTTATTATGAATTTTTGTACTTTTCTTATGCTCTAATGAAAAAAATTGGGGGATCATTTACTAAATGTTTCTTCACTTATGAAAAACAAAATTGCAATCTTTTGATTAAAAAAAATAATAAAAAGAAAGTGGAATCACTATTTAAACAGTGCAGTATTTTTAATTTCTAAACATTGTATGTGCCTTCAATGATTACATGAAATTTCTAAATTATTAATATATGTTTTTTTCTATGCTTTCTCCAGTTTATTTCTTATCCTGGCTAATTTGGGAGGAGGCGATTCAGCAAAGATTAACAACAATACGGCTATAAAAGCTTGGAATGCTTTGGTTAGTATTTCTTCTTTTTGATTAATTTTTTTTCGAACTTGATTTTTATCTTGAAGTTCTATGTAAGGAAATGCTTATTTGGGTTATTTGAATAAATTCTTTTAGAAGTATAGTTTAACCACATAAAAGGAAAAAATGCTTTTTATTTAATTATTAGAATTATTGTTGTACTCTTTCCGTACTCTCTTTTTACTGTTGCGGGTAAGATGTGAATATGGTCTGATTATTATAGTTGCACAATAACTATTTCACCTCTCACAATTCATGAATTCTTAGGTTTAAGCCTACCAATCGATAATCAATTTGAGTTTCCATGGTGACTTAAATTTGTCAATTTTTGAAGATTGACTTCGATTATATATCTCTTATCAAAGAAAATTGATTGGGTTTATCTTCGTTTACCAAAGGTATGTCAAAAACCCAATTTCATAAAGTCTGCTACAACATTTTGCATTTGTGTTATTCATTGTTTTCGAATAATTTACATGACATCAATGGGTGGTGTTTATGGCTTTACTTTCTGGGTCAATTGTTTCAGTGTTGCTAATTATATGAGCAATGAGTATTTTTCGCACATATGTAGAGATTTATTGGAAGTGGTTACTTCAAATCATTCCAATTATAAGAATAACTGACTGAGGTGCCACAAAATTAACACATTTTTAACATTTTGATAGTGACGTAGAATTTTAAAGTAAAAAACTTTGTTGTACACTTATTTATAAATTCTAAAGGCACTCAGTGAGCAGGTATGTTTAATACGAGATATAGGTACGTGTATTTCTCATCTTCTTGATGCATGAAAATTATTCATGAAGACCAATCAGATTTCAAATTACTCTGCAAAAAAACCCTTTTGCTGAAATGTTATGTTGTCATTTTCATCGGGTGCTTTCTCACTATTTGAAGTCGTTGCCCATATAGTCTCCTTTTATCACAGTTATGTCTAAAACTTTCCACCTTAAAGCTTATATATCTCGCTACTCGATTGTTTTGATAAAATTTAGATAATCAACACAATTTGGTATTAGATCAATTGTGATGAATTTAGCATGTAACTAATGAGCATTAGATAAACTTTTCTCCTATACAAAAGATTTAGATTTGTCGTCACATGCTTTTAAATTATTTTTTAATCATAGGGAATACAATGTATTCACTATTCACATTGGTTTCTGTGACAATTTCCTTCTTATTATATATTTAAGTAATACTTCTTTCATTTCAGTCAAGAACACTTTGATTTTGATGCTTTGGTTTCTGTGACAATTATCAAAAGTAAAATTTTCCTTTTTTATATGAAAGTTGGTACATTTCTTATGCTCTAATGGAAAAAATTGGGGGATATTTTATTAAGTGTTTCTTTAATTACTGAAAAAGATGAAATTGCAATTATCTGATAAAAATATAAGAAAATAAAGCTAAAATCACTACTTAAACAAAGCAGTAATTTCTAAACTTCTTTGTATGTGCCTTGAATGATTACATGAAATTTCAAAATTATTAATATATGCTTTTCATGTGCTTTCCTCTATTTATTTCTTATCCAGGCTGATTATTGGAGGCAATTAGCAAAGATTAACAACAATACGATATTACCATAAAAACTTGGAATGCTTTGGTTAGTTTTCCTTTCTTGATAGAAGTTTGTTTTCGAACTTGATTTTTTTATCTTGAAGTTCTATGCAAGAAAATGCCTATTTGGATGATTTGAATAAATTTAGAAGCATAGTTTAACCACAAAAAATAAAAAAATTGCTTTTATTACTTAAGCAAACAAAGACGACAGCTTCCACAAGATACTTTAGCATGTTTAGTTGTTGTAAACGTGATCTTTGTTATCCATAGAGAGGATTTCACATGGTAAAGATATCCAATTGTTTGACATATATATATATATATATATTTGTTTGTCTTTGTCTTTTGTCTTTTCTCATTAGGTTAAGTTGTTGTATCAAAAGAATTGTGTTGAATTTTATTTGGAAAGTAAAAAAAATAAAATTCAGATCTTAGTTTCTCTAATATATTCATAACCAAGTTGACAGTGAAATTTTATATAATTTATGAATATGTGGTCCTTTTAATTTTGGTTTCTCAAGCTTCATGTCTTTACTGCAATAGATTAGTTAAGATTTTTTATTTTTATTTTGATTGGAAGGTGCTCAATTTTAAACTTTTGAACAAAGTTATATTTAATCGATTATTTCTTTTACCAAAGAAAGCAGAAAACCCTATTGATAATTTTCAAGTACTAACATAATCGTTGTGGATGTTTTATAGAGAAGGCTTGGAACTGACTCTTGGTTCTATTGATGTAGAATTGATATAATATATTCTCTACCACCTTGATTGTATATATCATGCCAATTAAGCTTGCATATGACTAATGAATGTGTGAAGTTTTGTATATTGAGTGTATAAACACGGCAAACTGGAACTTTTGCTTATGCTGGCCAAGAAACTCCTATCCTCCATTTGCTAAGTTTGTCTATGTAAATATTTATATGGACATATTGCAACTTCAATCTGTGAAGTAGTGTAAGTCAATGTAGAGTTGTGGCTAAAACACATATTGCATGTGATATGCAAGAACATATTGGGCCTGTTGGTTGCTCACTATTTTTTTTTTTTCCCAAAATTTTAAAAACTCAACTCAATCATAACTAGCTCTACTTTCACATTTTTCAAAATTTATTTCACTATACTTTCTCTTTCTAATTTTTTTTAAAACGCCATAACTTTAAATCCAAAATAATAAAAATATATATTTGAAACCTACTCATCGAGATCTATAAAATAAGATCCATTGTGACTATTTTTTAAAAAAAATTATGCGTTTTTTCATTGGTTGAAAAAAAGTCAAAAAAAACCAAATTCACTTTTCAACATAAAAACTCTAACTCAAAACATTCAACCAAACACCAAATTTTTAAAACTTATCTAGAAAAAAAAAAAAAAAGATAGGCACCAAACACCACCATTGTGTTCGAAGAAATTGAGGTATTAGTTTGAATGATTGCTAAAAGTAGTTCTAAAAAAATGTTCTTTCCTTTATCTCTGCTTTGTATATTTATACCATCCATATAATACTTTATTCTCATCACACCTCCACGCACATATATAATTAAAGAAGTCCTAAAACACATAACCTAATTATGTAGCATTTTTTAAAATTTATATTTTTTTACAATTTGTTGTTTCTATTGTTAATTGCAGATGCCCGTGCATCGCACGGTGAACAACTAGTGATGATTGAATGCTGCGGCTGCCTAAATTTATAGCTGTAAACGTAGAATGGGCTTAGCCCGCAGCTGATTGGCAGCCCATTGGCTGGCCCAACATTTGGGGCTATCTCAATCTTAATAACAATAAAGGTGTTTCGTTTTCTATTAGAATAAAAATTATGAAACTCAAACTTAAATCGAATTAAAAGTTTGGATTCATTTGTGCGGTTTTTAAATCTTCTTTCAAACTCAAACTAAACTTTTTGTTCAATTTTTTTGGTTTTCATATATATATATATTTTTAAAATAAATAAATTGTAAGAGCACTTATTGGTCAAAAAAATAATAACCCTATGTTTGCTCATATTTATTTTGAATAGAAAAAATATTAACTCTTACATTTATAATATAATTATAATATTTATGATAGCGCAAATAGTTAATTTCTCACTAGATCTTGTAAATTATAGGAATACAAAATTCTAGATAGTAAATAATATTATTTTCGAGTCACATATGCAATCTTTCAATTTCATTCAGTTTTGCAATATCACGTCCCAAACTTGAACCAAACATATTCGGTTTTGATTAGTTTCTTTGTTTTATAATTTCGGTCTTTTTTTTTTTTTTTTCAGCTCGGTTAGGCTCAGTACGTACAATTTGGCTATTAGTTTCTTTTTGTCACAGCACCACTAGTGATGTTACTCTGAGTGCTTTCCATTCTCTTTTATTTTTCTTTCCAAATGCTATTTTGGAAAACAAATTTCCCCTCCTTATCGGCTCAATTATTTTTGTTAACACGCATATCATAACCAATGAGCATCGTACACCAGAACAACATTTTAGGAACTGAATCCTAATTAATGACAGTAGGAAACCATTATCTTGTACCATACAAGGAAGAGTTATTGGTGTGGGGGGTGGTGGAGGCGTTGATAAAAAGAATGACTTAAAAACACTACTATTTTTTATAAGGAATTAAAAAATAGATGAGAAATTTAGTGAAATATTCTATTATTTTTTATGCGTTCTCCATGGAATAAATTCTTTGGATGGTGGGTAAGTAACAAATTTATTAGAAAATAAGGAGATGGAGTTATAGAGAACATCTCAACGAATCACTCCTCACTTTTTCCAAATATCTCACAAAAATCAATAGTTTTTTCAATATTTTTATCAAATGCGCCCTTAGCATATATATGAAATTATTATTGAGTTTTCCTCCAACTTGCCAAAAAAATTCTTGTAAGTCCACGTAAAAAACCAATATATCTGACCCCTTTTCGTAGATAGAACATATGCTAGGAAATAGTATGCACTAGAAAATAGAAATATAATAACATTAAGGAGGAGCAATCGCGGGTAGCTCCATACTTATAATGTTAGCTGCTGGAACAATGCTACACTTACCTACAAATCTTACCATATAATTTCACAAAATAAAATAAAATAGTATAAGCTCACTCCTTTACTAAATTTTAATCCACCCTTCAAAAGGTTCCTGAGTTCGCCACTGTTAATACCAGGTAGCATGTGCATTGATTCCCCATATCAAATTGTACTCCCTTCAGCACTATGGTATTACTTTGATAAGTTCCCTCGTAAACATTTATCCAGCCCAAAATATACACTCCCTAATTACTTTGTTTATTGTTTGTTGGTAACCCACTTAGATGTTATTTTTTCTACTTTATTTAAAGGATATCACAGCTATCTTTTGCATTAATATATATGCTTGAATGTAAAATATGGTACAATTTATTGTTTGTGTTAAAGTTTCTGCATATATATTTCCCATTCTCAAGCACTTTATGAGTTTTCGTCCACTATTAAATTATGTCAAATTGTATTGTTTCTATTTGGTTTGACTTGTTATTGTTTTAAAAATGTGATTGATAGATGTAACTATAAAGTTGATTTAGGTTAATCTAGAATAATATCTTCAAGCGAGATTATAGGGAATTATATTTAAGGTAGAAGTTGATCTTGACAAACATTTTTTAGGAATAAGCTAATTACATTATAATTTAATTTAACATTATCCGCAATAAATTAAATGGTAATTTTTTGGATTTCTGCTTTGAAACCGATGTGTGAAAATGTTTGTCCTTGAGTAAAAAGAAAATATGAGAACTGTCCTTTAGACCAAAAATCCCTTACTTTTACTAATAAATATAATACAAGTATAATTTAATATTATATATACACAAATAGTAAATAATTAAATATACGTATGCATATATATTATATGTATATGTATGTACATAGCATATTTATTACTCAAACAAATAAATTTGGAATTCTAACAGATTCTAAATCAAAGTTATATATAATCCAAACAATGTTAAATAGTAATTCAAAGAACTCCAATTCTATAAAATTCCAAAACTACATAATCAAACGCACCCTTAATACATTTCGGATGCTTTTACGGACCTCTAACTAATGACTTAGCCGAATATACGTAATAAATTAATCATCAATATAATAAACATGTAAATAAGCGTAAAAGGATTCACCATATTAAACGCAATTAAAAAAAAAATTAAGCATGCAAATCTACTCGAAAAACCTAAGAAAAATATGAATTTAAATTAGAAACCTGGAATTAAAACAGTAATCCAACACAATCTAACAGTAAAATACTTACGTCTCTTATTTCGTTCAGACTTCACAGTTAGAAAATATTATCTATTAATGCTCTCAAAGTGAAAAAATATATATATAAAGATTGAAAGAAGAAGGAAGAGAAATCGAATGGATATGATCGCTACTTTATTTATAACTGAAAACTCCATCTTGAATTAGAATTAGGTATAATTAGGATGATGCTCCTTTGCCGAATTGCTCATGGGCTTGCCAACCACGTGTGGATTTTTTATTTTTTTTGAAAATAGATAAACTAAATTAATCTTCCAGCAAAGCATACAAAATAAAAGGAGGGGCATCACCCAAACCTCACAATCGGATATAAAATATGCAGTTCTAACTAACTTATGAGTTATATTATTCGCTGATTTCCAAAACTGAATTAAGTTGATCTTTCTTTCTTTCTTTTTTAATATTCTTGCTTCTGAAAAAAATTGAAGGAACTAAAACATGGCTCAATAGAGAAAGGTTAGCACGCTAGTCATCTGAGCTTGGCCACACCAAAACAGTCATCTGCCAATTGGATATTCCTAAGCCCATTATTTGCACTCTTATGGCCACATTCACAATTAGTATAAAGCATAGAGACAAAACCTCTAGTAAGGCGTGATTTATCTTGCACGCATTTTTATAATGCGTTCCCCTCTCCTCACGTATTACTCTTATGCGTCTCACACCTTAACGCAATTCAATAATGCGTTTGGTTCTAAATACAATCCAGTTATCGTTTAACACCATACACATTTCATAATTATAATATAGTAAGGAACTTAC